>JAKELH010000074.1:0-243877 GCA_021525015.1 Lactarius pseudohatsudake | reverse complement strand
ATGTTGATATTGGTTCGGGTGCAATTTGTCTCGACATTCTTCAGGTTTGAGTCTCCTCGGTTGCGGTGTAGCTTTTTGAGCTGACCATGTTCTCACCTCAGGACAAGTGGTCGGCCGTCTACAGTGTCCAGACCATTCTTTTGTCCCTGCAATCTCTCCTTGGAGGTACAGAACTATTCTTTGGAGAAGTAATCTCTTTCCTGATCTTCAATGTCAGAACCGAACACGCGTCTCCCTAAAGTACGGACGCATCCAACCTCGGGGAGTCTCCAGAATGTGAGCAGTAACTGTCAGGGTGGTGTTGTATGCTTACTTTCGCCCTAGTGTTCAAAGCTCAACTTGTGAAATATTACCGACCAATCAACGACGATTTGGTTGCGGCGTAATGGAGTGGATAGAAGGATGGCTATATACCCCCGTCTTTGGTGGCTGTGTTGTATAATTACCGCAATCTCGCATGTCTTCTTTGGTGTTTGCTTTGTCATCCAGTTGCTGTGCCCGTCGCTGATCTCATATTTCTATCACCCGTCGTCCGAACCGATCACGAACCAACTCTCCTTCGTATTCTTGGGTTGATCCCTCGTCTTTGGCTGAGCCTTTTTATTATTATCCCTGACCGCTGGCGTTTTGGGCACAATCTGGTTAGTCTCTTTTTTCGGTGGTAGTCACCGTGCTGTTCTTAACGTCTGTTCAGATTATTCGCCATAACTTTGCTCGTGATCCATGCCCCGTCGACCTGCTCCAACGCCTCTCCTTTTGTATCAAGGACCACTACCGCCTCGCAGCCGGTCTAAATTTACGATGCCCTCAATACCGCGTCCCATTTTTCTCCCACCATCTATGGTGACCCGTGGACCTACTCGCCGACAGGTGCACAATGTCGGGGATAATACAAAGCCGGAATATGGGATGAAGGGTGTCCAAGAATCGCCGCCAGGACCGGTCGTTCGAGTAGGTGGCGGTGGCGGTGGAAGGATTCGGGGACCATGGGACCATTCAGGGTCTTGCAGGATAGTAGCAGAGAGTGGGACGGTGGAGATGCCGCCGAAGGCAGCAGTAGGGACGATGTAATAGAAAGGCCTCATGGTACCGGGTCATGCCGTGAACTCGCACGACTTTGCGCAACTCGCCTCCACGTCCGCCCGTTTGTTGTCTTTTTTTTAACATCTCCAGTTTCTTCACTTTGTTATATTTCTTTTGTTGTTCTTTCTTCTATTTTTTTCGGTGTGGGATAATCAGCATCGTCCATCTCGCCCTCATGACCAGCTCTTCTCCTACTCCCGACATCGCTTCGCTGTCCCTCTCATCTCAGCCGCCCCACCAACGTCTTCATGACACTTACGATTACGACGGCTCTTCAGGCAACATCAGGCCTCAGTATCACTTCGCTACTTCTCCTCCTCTTCCTCCGGGTCAGCCCCCCTTCCATCCTCTCAGCATGAACCAACCCCCTCTCAAGAACAGCAAGACCACTCGCGCCGGTCTCCCTACTGTGCGCCTTTTATTTCCCCCTTCCCCCCGTTTTTTCGCTTACTCAGTTATTTTACCACGATTATAATCTTTTGATAGCAATGGCTCGATAGCGGCTCGACTTTCCCTGACAATCGCTCTCTTTCTTCCCCGAATAATTCTGACCTTTCCTCGGGCGGAGGTTCCCCACCTCTTCCTCACATTAATGCCCCGCCCTCCAGTCAAGGTGCCGAAGACGAGATTATACCCACGGCTATTGTCATCAAAAACATCCCTTTTAATGTCAAACGCGAGACTCTTCTGGAAATCATCGTATGTTTTCTGTTCTCGCTCTCCTCCCTCCCATTCATACATTCCCAAATAGGCGTCGTTGTCCATCCCCACACCGTATGCCTTTAACTACCACTTAGACCAGTCGGGCTCTTTCCGGGGTCTTGCCTTTGCCAACTTCCGGCAGGCCTCGGACGCAGATGCTGTCGTCGCCGCCTTGAACGGTTTCGACGTACAGGGTCGTAAGTTACGCGTCGAGTATAAAAAGGTACTACAGGCCGGAGAGAAGGAGCGCATCGAGCGGGAAAAGGCCATTCGGCGTATGCGTTCCATGCAGCTTGAGAAAGAGCAGCAACAACACCAGCACCAGATTCAGGTCGCTCCACAAACTCCTTACGACGAATTCCCCCCCCCAGTCATCGCTCCTCCATTCACCCCTCAGCGCTCGTATTCCGGGACTAACTACCAGCCCCCGCAGCAGTATTCCCCGCCTTCAGCTCCTCCAATGCCTGTCCCCCAGACATACAGTGTCCAAACACCACCCCCTGTACTTCCTGTCGCACCTAGCCCTTCCCTTAAGGGCAGTTCAGCCTCGAATGAGCTGGACCTCAATGACCCATCTACTTTGGAGATCTACTCCCGTATCTTACTTTTTAAAGATGATCGTATGAGGGACGAACTCGCATTTTCTAGAACTCTCTCTCCAAAACAGCGACGCATAGTCCACTTGGTTGCTCAGAAGCTTGGCGTGTATCATTATTCTGTCGGTGAAGGTGAAGATCGGTATGCTGTCGTCACCCGTATCGAACCAGAAAAGGTCCGTGCAAATCTATCTATCATAACCTGTCGCGCTGACACGTACATCTGGTCCCTAGAGACAGCAAGGTAATCACCACCCAGGGTTGCAACGTATGCCTTCTGCTTATCTCTCGCCAACCTCTCCTACGTCCGGGGGCATTCCTCCGTCCTTGCGCGTCAAGAAATCGATGCCCGACATGGGGGCGCTACGCTCGCAGGCGCCTCGACTTACCACCCGCTCCTCTAATGGCAACATACGTGAGGGCTACGCAACCATCGCCTCCCCTTCACGGCGCTTGGGGGGTGGCTTTGGCTCGCTCTTCGGGAATTCTAGTCCGTTCGACACCATTCCGCCGGTCCCGAGCTTGCCCACATCTGTCGGTTTAGACCGGCTCGAAAGTCCGACTAGCGGCGTTATGCGGCACCCGCGTGGCCCAGGTGTTGGTGGGTTCAACAGTCGCCGGGAACAACGCGTCGTGGCGAGCGAGAGTGCACTACGCGGTTTAGATGCACGCTCTCACGAGCCGCTGGAGATGTGAAGTTTCCGGCCATCTGTTGCAGAGCTCTTACATCACTACATTCAATAACTTTCCACGGTACTCTCTTGTTTAAACTTCCCGACCTCATTTTCGTGTAACTCATATAAGTCTGTGACTTTACTCATTCTCCTGGCTGTCTTCCATATTCCTGCTGGGCAAGACGAAGTGATCTGCTTGAGTATTACCACCCCTTACCGTGTTGATATATAACGTACTGTTTGCACGCATCGGTAGTTGTGCCGCACCCGTTCATTTTGTATTGGCTTGTCATAGTCGGCCTCGCTTACGCACGCACACAACTTTAGCGGACATCATGCCCACTACGACCCTCCTCAGAGCTACTTTCTTTGCTCTCGGTGCAGCCGTGGGTGGGGGCGCCGTAGCTGTTTTGAACGCGTCCAAAAAAAAGGAAGCTGTCGCTCTTCCAGGTGTACCATCATCCCCCACTCAGGTCAGACCGCCACTGGTAGAGGTTGGTGTCACTGGCGACCCTCGCATCGCTGCTCCAGCAACGACCGCAATCGGCCCCGTTCTTAAATACGGGAATCCTGGTATGCGTACTCCAGCCGGCCCTCACACTCTCCTTCGTCACTTACTTTTCGACCGCACGTAGGCCCCATCCCTGACCAGCTCGTGCACCAAGCATACGTGGCTGCGTATGACCGTCGACTGCGGCACCCCGCATGGGTCAGTCTACATCTTTCCCCGCTTTCGCCGTCTTCTCCCGCTGGAGGTCCGGTATTTCTCTCTAGACCGCAGAACACTTGACGCTCGCCTCCCTGGGAAAATCTCCTCTCGAACCTGCTCCGGGAGACGGAGAAACTGGGGACCGGGGAAAGTCGTCCTTCCATGAGGATGAGAGTCTTCCGGTGCAATTCCGTGCAAAATTGCAAGATTACTTTCGTAGCGGTTACGACCGCGGACACATGTGCGTAATTTAGTCGCGTCGCGTCGCGTCCTGCCTGCCAACTTTTCGCAGGGTACCAGCTGCAGATGCAAAGCGATCACAGGTCAAAAAGATCCTGTCATGAGCTTTCGAGATACCCGTCTCTGACCCACCCCGTAGGAAGCCATGGACGAGACGTTTTTACTGTCTAACATAGCTCCACAAGTCGGTTCCGGCTTCAATCGCCATTGTACGTTTGCAAATGCCCTTCCCCCGCGACGCTTCGTTATGCTTACTACTATGCTAGACTGGGCCTATCTAGAAGACTGGTGTCGCCGATTGACAGGCTCGTTTTCCGATGTCTACGTGTTCACCATTCCATTGTACCTCCCCCACAAAGAAACAGACGGGAAGTGGCGCGTCGTACGTTGGGCGCACACCCAAATTCAAGACGACGACATACTAATTTTCCCTAGACGTACGAAATGATAGGCAACCCGCCGAACGTCGCCGTTCCGACGCATTTCGCCAAGGTCGTTCTTGCGTCTCGGCCGTCGTCACCTTCGACGCCCCACGTCCCAGAGATCTCCACCGGGGCGTTCGTACTCCCGAATGCCATCATCCCAGACGATGCACCTCTGGAGAGCTTCGTCACTCCTGGTAATTGTCACGTTCTCGCCCCCGTTGAGCGTTCTTGACGTTTCTCCCGCTAGTTGACGCCGTCGAGCGTGCCGCGGGCCTGACTCTGTTCTCGGACGCCATCAAGGGAGGATCGAAGCACATTTGCAGAACGGCCAAATGTCAGGTCGTCGTGCGTCGGTTCGATGACGCGCAGAAAAGGCCCGAAATGAGACGAGCGATCCCCGGTAGCACGCATCACACCTAGACCAAACGATGTTTGCTACGTATTAGGATTATCCGTTAATTAGCAATGGCAATCTATTCTAAAAGTCGGACAACATATCCTTAACGCCGCCCCAGTACTGCTCGTCTACGCGCTTTTCGATCTCCTTTTTGGTGAGCCAAGCAAAGTCTGCAACGGATTTGTTTGGTTTTACTTGACCAGCCATAATGTGTCCCTTGAAGAAGAATACACAGGTCTTTCCATGAAATTAGTTATTGCTTGAACCCGAGAAGTTGAGGAGGACGTACTTTGGGAAATGGGACCGAGTCAGGGAGTGGGGTGGGAGGCTGAATCTCGTACAGGCCAATTGGCTTGCGGCCGACAATCCAGGTGTCCATGGCCTCACCACACAGTCCCCTCAAGTCACGCGCTGCAGACTACAGAAGAGATTATGAGATGATTTTGCGGCAAGGCAGAGAGGGTGCTCTCACCTCGTGCAAAAGTTCGCCATCGGTTGTGACCTCGCTCTCGGGAAACCTCCACACCGTAGCCGCAGCGTGTGTTGTGTTCTGCTTGACCAAGAGGTAAAGGTTTCGCTGGCCCTTCCTGTCCAGGCTTTTCAGGTCGCCACCGTCGTCGCTCGCGTGGACGCGAGGCGCCGGCGTCTCGTCCTCGTCACGACCGAACTTCTTCAGATCCTGAGCGGACACGCCAGCGCCCGGCGCGAGGGGATGGTCCGCGCCGAATCCAGGTCCAAAGGCCTTGCGGTCGCGCTTGCGCTCCTCGAGGTTGAACTTGGACTCGAGGAGGGACCCCGGCTTGAAGTAGAATTCGTACGGGAAGGGGTTGTGCAGCGCGCGTTGGATGCGGGATTGGTAGGCATAGTAGGCGCGTTCGAAGGGCGTCGGCGTGCGAGTGAGGACGGGAGAACGGTTGAGAATGACTGCGGTGTGCAAGTTCGGACGTGTGGGTTTCTTTGGATGGCGGTGTGTCGTCGCCTCAGTCGCGAACCCCCTGCAAAAGGGCGGTCTACCTTGAAAGTGAGGAAAGGCGAAAGACGAAGCCGGTCTGAGGAGTGATGTGGACATGGCAGGAACAGTGAACGAATCCCGAATTGGGTTAGTCGGACACTCCCACCATGACGCTCAATCTCGTCTCGAATTCTTATCTCGAAGAAAGCACGGCAAAGATACGCGTCAAACAGGTTCCTTGGGAGGTGCGTCTTTGTCTTAATTTTCATCATGTCTGGAGCAAATCTCAAGTAGGGATATCAACGCGCCGGACATGTTACTCTCGAGGAACTCGCGCTCATCAAGAAAGTAGACAGGCAGCCCAGAGCAAAAACAGAGTCTCTTCACCTCTCAGATGGCCAGGCGTATGCCCAGCTTTACCTCGGACTGCTCAAGAAACTGCAGAGGGTGGACACACTGCAGTCTATCCTCGTTCTTATTGCAGACGCTCTCACTGGTACGCTTCGTTTAGCTTTCTTGTTGAACTGATCCAAGCATTTTGAGCAGATCATGAAGAGCGCATCGTGTTGTTTACGAGGGCGTCCGTATCTGACCCCGATCTTCCTTTTGGTCCCCTTTTGCGGTCAGTGTGTGCTCGGGTTCGCCGATAGCTTCCCTCCCTCAGTGACGAGCCACATCCTAGGATACTTGAGACGCAGGATGATTTTGTGCAGCTGAAGACGTCCCAAATATTGACCGTCCTGTTAAGGTCCGTTCATTGACTCGTCTGGGCTCAGCTGCAAGCCGCTCACTTCGATTCGTCCTCCAGCGCAGAACAGGCACCACTCCAGCAGTGGCAACTTCAACCCCTCTTAAGCTATTTATCTATATGCGTACAAGGAACTTCCACGAACAAGCGAGATGTGGCAGTACAGTGTCTAGAGGCCCTTCTGCCGAGACACGAAGTTCGTCAGGCTGTCTGGGCGATCCCAGGTATCGTGAGCGGGTTAGAAACACCACATTTGACGCCGGCATAGATGATCCGAACTCTTCCTCGCCTTTAGGTTGGTTGAAGTTCTCAAATCAAACCAGAATCCCCAAATGAACTATCAAGTCGGCTTTTGTTTCTGGCTATTGACGTTTGAGGCGGATATCGCGGAGCAAATCAACAAGTACGTACATTTGCCTCCTCTAGTAATGGCGTTACTGAGGAGCTATGCAGGAGATACGATGTCATCCCCCTCTTCATCAGTGTTGCTCAAGCAGCCGCCAAGGAAAAGGTTGTGCGCGTGAATATAGCTACGCTTCGTGTGGGTTTCCCCTCTTGGTCTCCAAATATTCGAGCACTTATTCGTGCCGCGAGGTGCATCAGAACCTTGTCACGAAAGCCCCGTCTGCCAATCTGCCCGCGATGCTGGTCGCAGAGCTGCTCCCATTCGTTAAGAACCTTGCTACGCGCAAGTGGTCGGACGAGGATATCCTGGAGGATGTGCAATTCCTTATAGACGAACTCAACGCGAGATTCGAGAGCCTGACGTACGTCCCGTCTGTATTGATTGATGCATTGGACGACACTCAAAAGAGCAGGACCTGGGATGAATACACCTCCGAACTCACCTCGGGACACCTATCGTGGACACCGGTGCACGATTCAAACTTGTTCTGGAAAGAGAATGCCGCGAAACTGAACGAGAAGGACCACCTTCACCTGAAGTTCGTCTTGACCAGGCTGGAATCATAACACCGACTGATTTTGGTCTGATATTCCAGGAGACTCATCGAGCTGTTACGAACGTCACAAGATCCTCTTGTTCTCGCAGTCGCTGCGCACGACCTCGGGCAGTATGTGAGGTACTACTCACGCGGGAAAAAGTAAGTTTTCGTGATTATACGCATTCATTTCTGCACGACCTATTGTTCTTTTTTTATTCTAGGGTTGTCACCGACCTCGGTGCAAAAACCCGCGTTATGGAGCTCATGTCGCACAGTAGCCAGGAAGTGCGGTACCAAGCGTTACTGTCCGTGCAGCAACTTGTCAGCCATCCATGGCAATCCGTATGATTATGATCGTGTCAGGTGCGTCGGGATATGCAGACGCACGGGAGGGTAGACAAACAGAAATGAACATTGTAACACCTCGCGAAGTATGAATGCATTAATATTTGATATCCATCACCACCATAAAATAAATACGCAAGCCACCAACTAGCACTCTCATTCATGACTTGACTTGACCCAAATTTCACCTATCACATCCCACTCTCTCAGCGTCGCAGGGACACTCGTTCGCTTGTCCGCATACGCCTCCGCACCGCCGTCCACCCGGTCCTCAAGAAGCAACACTCTCAGCCCGCCGACCGGCACGAAACCGGTCTTAAGCGGGGCGTACGCGAGCTCGAATTCCCAGAAATGCTCTTCTTTCTTCGTCGCACCGGCCCCACCAACGTCACCTTCGCCCCCGAAAGACGTCCACGTCGACGATGTCTCAGGAACAGTGCGGGCGGCGAACGTCAGCGGCGGCACGAGCAGCGTCGACGGGCCAACAAAGTGCGTCGCTCCACGGAGCTTCTCGTAACGCCCCTCATCGCCGGCCACGGGCTCAGGTGGCGGAACGACGCGCAGGGGGGACTCGTCCGCCGCCGCCTCTGGTCCCGCGAGCTGTTGCGTCGTGCGCGGCGAGCCGACGAACGGCCCGCCGAGAAGCACCAACGGCGTTCTCGTCGCGGGAGACGACGGTGCCGTGGTCGCGCCCGGGAGGTGAGAAGCCGTCGTCGGTAAGGGCGCGACCACGTCCGGTGCCGCCGGAGCTGCAGACTGCAGCTGGACGTGCTGCACGGCAAGGCTCAATGTGCGCTGACGGCCCTCACGGACAGACGCCGCAACGCCGAGCGTGCACGCGACGCGAAACGGTTTGCCGACGGGAAGCGCACCCTGTGGGATAGAGCGCACGACGAGGTCCACATCGATGGGATCGACCGGCGGCGCCAGATGCGCGGCGGCGGTGGCGATGGGATGACTGCCCGTTCCCGCAGAAGATGTTGTTAAGGGACTCTGTGGACGTGGTGGTACGGACATGGGGCGGTTGCGGAAGGGCGAGGAAGGACGATAAGGTGCCGGACCGCCTGCTGGTGGGGTGCTTGAGCGTGAGGGCGGATGAGGGGAAAGCCCAGAAACCGTGGTTGATCGCTGGAGGTGAAGCGGGAGAGCAGACATCTGCTGCGGCTGCTGTGGACGGGAAGGTGGTGGATTTGGCGGAACTGGGATTCGACGCGACAACATCTATCATTTATTGAGGTGGACTGGAGATCAGATATTCAACAAAACACTCACAGAAGTTAGGAGTCTCCCGGGTTCGCCGAATGACGACCGCCAGGAGATATCAAGTCTCCCGAGAGGGAGAATTGTCCCGGGTGCATGTTGCGCGGGGATGGAGGGCGGATTGGACTCGCTGAGGACGTATATATACTGTCTGGTGTCTTGAGGTTGCATCATAGCCATTGCCCCCGAGAATAGGGTACGTTGTCCATCAGGAAGTAGGTTGGTGTCCTGGACATCCCACTCGGGAGCTGGTTCAAACACGATGCGCTCGAACCACATTGGTTCGGACGTGAGGTTCTGTATGTGGACTTCAAGGAAGACCTTCGTACGTTCTTTGGCCGATAGCTGCGCAGAGGGCGAACGAGGCACATGAACCTTCGTCTTGACCGACAGAGGGTTAGTCACCTACACGAATAATGTCACTCTCGTTAGAGCGCGTGAACATGTGCTCCATGCTAGGGGGAAACTCACAGCAAACTTGTAGAACTTGCGAAAGGTCTGCAGCCCAGCGTCATCCACATCGCCGCCAGCGGCAGCGGAGGTCCCCGCCACCATGGGTCGGCGCGCGCCAGGAGGGAGCTGATACGACACCGTACAAGCCAATACATGCTGGCCGAGTTCCTTGATTTCGTGATGTACCATAGACTCGAGTGTCTCGCCCGCGACGAGGCTCAACGTCGGCCCCCCGAGCTCGGCGAGGAGTATCTTGCTGGTCGCAGTCTGCATCTCGACGCGCAGGATGACGCCGTCTACGGCAGCGGCGGACTCGTTGTTCACTGCGAGTGCGCTGGAGAACGTCTCGCCGAGCTGGATCGCCCCGAAGGAGGACGGGAGGGTCAGGAGAGTCGACGCATTGGTCAGGTCGCGTAGGGTCTTGGGGTGCCCTGGGAGGGGCGCGCTCCCCTGTAGGGAGAGAACTGAGGCGGTGGAGTGGGCCGAAAAGGAGGATGAATTGGAGTAAAATGGCTCCCATGCGCTAGCCAGAGCAGGTCGCTACTTGGGACGAAGATCACAAATAGACGGGCTTGTCATTCGAACAGACACGTACAGAGAGTCGCATCACTTTGAGCGACAAAAGGTGTCCTGGGCCATCCATTTGCAATCGAGCAGGAGGGGGTCTTGAGTGTTACGATATAAGATGTAGTACTGTAATCAATTACCACCTTCTCACCCTCCCCGTGCTAGCACTTTCTTCAGCTCTCCATTATGCTTCTCCAACTTCTCTAACGTCCCCTGCGCATTTGCCATCTTATCCGTCAAGTATTTCGCCCGTATCCCCATCGCGGTCGCACCACTCCACCAGCGTCCCGTGTCAAGCCCAATTGTGCGAAGTACCTGCAATTCCTGCTCACATGCGCGCACGGTTGCCTCAGCACTGTCAATCAGCCTTGTGTTGGAGGCGAGATCTTGAGAAGCCTGGAAGATTGGATCTAGGAGGAATACATATATGAGACACGACCTTTTGAAGACAGTGCGAATCAAAAATAAGAATAAAAACTCACCATCAACGAGTCGCTGGAAGACGTGACGATAGATGGGCCGTCCAGGGCGAATCGCTGACGGTCGACCATTTTGCGTGTCCACAGAAATCATCTCTGCCCGCTCCATACTTCGCAATGGGGTCTCTTCGCCCTTGAATGGGGAATTCACCAATATCTCATGGTAGGGAATTGTATCCTTGCTAGCAAGCGCACGAAGCACGGCCCATGCCTGATCTCTGCTCCAGGCCAAGCTACGTGCATCATCTGCGTCGTCACCGAACGCACGTTTGCGCAACTCGGAGACACCTTGGCGGATTATGTCCTCAACTGCGTCAGTTGGCGTCTGCCCCGCGCGTATTTTGTGTATCAGCTAAGATGCACGAAGATCGGTCCTCCAAAGTAATGCGGATAAGATAAAGGCGTACACTGGCAAGGTCGCTCGCCCTACCGCCTAGCCACTCAACCATCTTCGTATCATCATGCGAGAGCTGGATTTCGGTGCCTGTTTCCTGCAGTTTGGTCCTGACAAATTGCAAAGCGCTTGCATTATCCACGTCAGACAGGGCAATCATATTGAGCGGTCTCGATGGGAGTGCTTTGTGAACGAATCGTCAATGCGGTTCAGAAAATGTAATCAGATAATCGTGCAGACCTTTGGCAACTGCCTTCGAATTCTCCCGATTGTGGCTGGTGACAATGACATGTGCAGCCTGAAGGCGATTCTACATCCATAACCTCACGAATGAAGCGGGGGGGACGCACATGTTCCTCGACTAATGCTGCTGCCCACCTCGCAAACACGCCCATAACTTCCTCTTTACCGTTCGCAGTATAATTCTTCAGCACTACGATAGGCAGTGTGTTTACTGCTTTTAGGCCTGATAGGTCATATCCTCGTTTCGCCGTCCGGGCTTCTGTCTTGGGGGAGTAAATTACAAAGTCCTCATCACGTTCATTGAAGGGTTCATCTCCGACGCCCAGCTCAGCAATTACACCACCTCCTGCAACTGCCCCCATGCGTGGGTCGTGCCAGATGCCGCGGCGGATGAGTTCTTGGACTCGCTCTGCAGCCTGTACCTCTTCCTCCGCTTGGATGGCGCTTTCGTGGTCATGGCGTGCCTGTTCATTGCGACTAGAGGAGATAGAATGGAGTGCCGTCCCAACGACTTCGAGGACTTGTCTAACTTGGTCAGGAAGTGAAGTGCTCAAGCCAGCTGTTTGGCATCAAGATCAACGCGTGTCCGCCACATAGAACATTCGGCTCCGCATAACACACCATTTTGGCCAATGAGGCCTACACTGGCAAGATCAATGAGGTGATTCATTGATTTGAGGAAAGTAAAGATCGGCCAATAGCCTGTCTGCTTCGATAACATGTCTAGGAGACGCATGTCGGAGTCGGCGCGTTGCAGTTCCGCGCAATCAATGACAAGTACTGGACTATAGCAAGCGAGTGTCACCAGAGTGATGTAAGCCAGAAACAAGACGATTGTACGCACCGATTTTTGTCCTGCAGGATGCGAGACAGCATCCTTGACTTGCCGCTTCCCTGGGGCCCATGTACAAACGCGACACTGGCTGTGGACGATATGAGTCGATGGGGAAATACAGGAACTCCTGAGACATACCGGGTGTGTCATCGAGATAATTGCAGAGAGCAATTTCGGCATCCCGACGTTCCTGCCAAGCTGCACCTGCGTCTACGTCTGTGGAATCTGTAGACCTGCGGGTTAACTTGTCGACGGTATTTCTACGGAGCCACTGGTACAGGCGGAATTCTGTGTACAGAATTAGGTCGGACGGAGGTTATCTAGAAAGAAAATTTAATCACCTCTATAATCGAACCAGTCTAGCATCTTTCCTTCAACCATGAGAGCGCGGACAGGATCAAAGATCTGTCGAGCGTCTGAATTCATGTTATTGAAGAAATGGACGCCACGTACGGTGTATGTCAAAGTGCCTAAGAAGAAGACAATGACTGGGATGACAATGCGAGGGTGCTTGGAAATCCAGTCGCGAATGACGTGAGCTTGGACTGTAGGAACAAAGGAAGTACGAATCCGCGTTTGACCGATGTAGAGGCCGTGAGCAACATTGCGAGCGATAATAGACGAGCGAAGGTCCGAGAAGGTGACAGTCGAACTGCGGTAAGAGGTGCCAGTAACAGCAGCAGGGGGTGTAATATCAATGATGCGACCATACGGCTAATGAGGGCAATGAGGGACGTGTTGACGTGAAAGAAAGGAGAGAATACTCTGAAAGTATGATAAAGAGACTCCTCGTGTGGATCTGCGCCATCAAAGGCCACGCGAAGGAGAGGAGAGGCAAATCTGTTCATGTCCTAGGATGTGTGTGAGGACACATATTAGGAGAGTAGCATGGTCAGCACCTCTCGCCACGGTTGTCCTTGCACGACCCAAATGTTGCCTCTACGAATACCCGCGGACGAGGGTACACCGCCTTTGGAGTGGATGTGATTTCTGAGATCCGACTGGATCGTACACAGGACATCTTCTGACTGAGAGGGGGTGTATTCGAAAAGAACAAAGACGCCTCCATCTTTCACGTGAGGTTCGACGGAAATGGGATTAAAACCATGGGTGTGTACTGTAGAGATGAGGTTTTTGATGGAGTCGAGAAGGTACTCCTGACGAAGCTTTCCGTAGTAATATCGAGGGCTACATGCGATGAGTTCAGAGAAAATGGGAGGGGGATTAACAGCGCGCGACTGACTCCCAAGCGACGAGCTTCACAGGAAAGACCGAGTCGACAAAGAGCCACGCCTGGGATGTGTTCTTTTGTGAGAGCGAATGAGAAAGCCGGATGGGTGAATGTATGCGGATGCGCATATAGTCTCAAACAAAGGGTGCGGGCGGCTTGGTCTTGTTGCTCCGACAGTTTGGCTTGCACATCATGTTGACCTCGTCCCCATCTCCCGCTACACTCGCGGCTCCGTCCCCATCGTCGTCGGCTCGTCTCAGCAGCCTTCGTCGTAAGAAACCTTCTCATCACACAAGAAGGCCACCTCCTTCTCGAGCCATTTCAATGTTTTCCTCGCTCAAGTCACTCGTTACAACTCCTTTTTCATGGTTTGCCAACGCTGGAAACGACACTTTCGAGTCCGAAGATACCCAAGGCAAACGCAAACTCGTACATGCTCCCTCTCATCCTTATGACAGCGAAGGAGAACAGCAAGACACACCCTCCGCATACAGAGTCAAACGTATCCGACTCAATTCGCCAGAGCGTGTCGCCACTCCACCTGTCCTACCTCCTGCACCATACCTCGACCCTCCCACTCCTTCACTTCGACCATCAACTCATCCTCGCACTCATGCGGCTAAGTCGACTCGTCCGTACACCTCCTCTAACAGTATCTCCATCCCTCGCCCGGATACGTCTCGCTTTTCTCCCCTCTCCAATCCTCATACACAGGCTCCCCCCATTGCCCGCACAATGTCTATGGATCCCCCGACTGCTCATCGCCCCTCTGTCCCACCATCTTCCATCTTACCTCCTCCCATCTCTCGGGATGTTTCTATGGAGTTTTCTCCAAACCTTTCCGCTGAACCCCCCAACCCCCCCTTCCGCATGCGATTCGCCCTGACCCCTCAGCCAGGTGCTCCTCTCTACGGTCCCAATCCACAGAGGCGTGAACGTAATCCATCGGAACCCCCACCGCTTACCGCTCTCATCGAGAATCCAATTTTTGTGAAACCGCCTCCGGTGCCACAAGAGCAGAGGCGTGTGAGCGATGTCTCTTCTTCCCTCACACTTGGTTCCCTCGTCGGTGCTCAGAAATCGGTATAGACCCTCTTTTCCCATCCATTTCCTTCTCTCACTTATCAGCACCATCAGGGACCTACCGCTAATCGATCCCATTCCACCCTTGTCCTTCCTACTCAGCCCGCTGATGGTAAGTCCGCTCTTTGTTCTTCCACGCTCTTTGTTCTCAGTTTCCTACAGGCTTTCGACCTACCAACTCCGCGGAGCTTGCACTCCAGCAGCTCGAGAGATATCGCACTCCCCTCGTACCTACCCGTCTCGGGTCAGCTAACGTCGATGGTGCGCTTCCAGAGCTCTTCCAAACGCGGAAAAAAGCACGCGCGCTCGTCCTCATCAAACGTGACAAGCGTGATGACAAACCCCGTCTGGGTCATGCCAGCAAGTATATCAGTGCACCAAAAGATAAGGAAAAGGAAACCCCTTCGAAGAGCAAGAACAACAAGCCATATGCTGGCGAAGGTGGTCTCAAGAAATTATTGGCCCGGCGCAAACAGGAAGAGTTAGATGCAGGACCAGCGGAAGATGATACAGACGCACAACCGATGGTCGATGACAGTGAACTTGAACCTGTACCCCCCAAGCGCACGAGCAAGATTACCGAACCTGTTCGCGCTCCAGCTACCTTTGCTCGCAAAGTCTCCGCACCACCAACCTCTGTCCCTTCTTTTGGTATGGCAGGTGGTAGGAAGCCCACTTCCCTCCGTGCAAGTCGTACACAGGCAAATACCCGCACAGTTGGTCCTACGCGTACCAGAAATCGGTTCTCGGCGGCATACGAGGACGATGAACCCGAAGACGTCGATGACCTGGCTGGTGTGCCGGAGGAGCCCCCGAAGGATAAGGAAGGTGTGAGTGTAGGTCTTCCCATGTTCGAAGCCCCAAGCGGGTTCAGCTTTGCTCCCGTGCGTCTTTCCCTTCGTTTGATTCCATCCAACGGCACCTATGTAACGCCTTTAAACAGCCTCCTTCCGTTACTTCGGTTCCTCAAGCTTCTGACACACCTTCCGTCCATGATGAACCGCCAATTACCACCCTTCCCTTCACATTCTCCAAAGCCCAGACACCATCTGCCGCATCTTTGGCACCCGCGACTGTCGCACCCGTACTGCCGCCTCCTGCGATCGCGCTCGTCCCGCCTACTCCCGATAGACCGCAGACGGAGAAGCCTCTACCAGAGCCAGCTCTTCCGAATTTCTTTGCCAGCTCCCAGATCTTTGCGCGCACGGGCGTACCGCCCCCCCAGACCGAGCCCAAGCCTGTGTCCCAACCTCCATCCCAACCTGATTCTCAGCCCGCGACCCGAACTTCTCAGGCCAACGAGTCCGCGACAGGGGCAGCAGCTCCAGAAACTCGAACCGCCCCTACCCCTCCAGTATCCGTATTTGGTGCAGTTACCCCGTCACCCCTTGCTTCCACGGCAAGTCCAGAATCTCAAAAGCCTACTCAGCCTACTCTTCAGGCCCGGGCACCACCCATTTTTGGACCTCCCGCGCAAGCTCAATCGGTGTCCACCACGTCCACGCAGTCAATTAATAGCAGCTCGCTTCCGTTTAGCCTCACCCCTTCTCTGACCTCGCAGCCCGGGGAGAAGAAAGACGCTAGCCCAGCTCCGCTGAAACCTCTCTTTAGTGGCTCGATGTCCTCATTCAGTGGATTTGGGACCTCATCGCTGGCGCCTGTGCCAAACACGAAACCAGAAATCCAATCAACAGAAACTACATCTCACGCCTTCTCCTTTGCCAAGGCAAAGACCCCAACTCCAGCGGAAGCTGAACAGCCTCTCAAACCCGCTCTCCCGATTTCGAGTCCTGCTTTGACTTCTGCATCTTTACCAGCAACTGCGCCTGCGCCTGAGACTTCCAAACCTTCTCCTAACGCGCACTTTTCCTTCAGTCAATCGACCAAAGAGTCTGCCGCCCCTGCTCCTGCACCTCCTGCGACTCCTGCCAAGAGCCTATTCACGTTCCCGTCTACCCGCCCCGCTGCTCCGGGGGAGAAGTCAGGTGCCGCATCAGGTGGTTTCACGTTTGGTTCGACAACACCGGCCGGTGCTCCTAGCGGGTTCCCGTTTGGCTCACCCGCCACGCAATCCGAAACGAAACCCGCCACTAGCACGAGCGGGTTTTCGTTTGGCACGCCTGGCCCCGCTCCATCGGATGCGTCAAAGCCAGCTTTCTCGTTCGGGACACCAACGTCGACTCGTCCTCTAACTCCTCCATCTGCTGACGACGGTATGCGCATGGAGGAGAGCCCCACGCGTGGGGGCGGGATAGATGTCAACAGTGGAAGTGCTAAACCGCAATCATTACCACAGTTACAGATGCCTGGCAAGTCCGGCTTTTCGTTTAATTCCGGTACAGGAGCGGGTTTCGGATCTCCGTCGCCTTCCCCATTCGGGGGATCCCCTGCGGCTGGTTTTACATTTGGACAGCAGAACCAAGCAACGAGTCAGGGCACGAGTGGAGGGTTCGCCTTTGGTGCGAACACAAAAGCATCCGAGAGTGCGAGCGGGGGTTTCTCATTTGGGACGACTAAACCTGCAGAGAATACGGCAACCACAGGGTTCGCATTTGGTCAACCCGCTTCGGAGAGTAGGCCTTCGTCCTCCGGTGGATTCGCGTTCAACCAGTCCGGCCCAAAGACGGCGGACGCGACGTCTTCTGGATTCTCCTTCAAGGCACCAGAGTCGATTCAACAGTCAACGAGTTTTACATTCGGCCAGGCAGCGCCTGAGCCAGCACGCACGTCCTCCTCCACGAGCGGGTTTGCTTTTGGACAATCTCAGGCCCAGCCACCAGCCCCCGCATCTCCTTTCACGTTTGGTTCGTCTGTAAGCGGCGGCGCATTTGGATCTGCACCCGCAAGCCCCGCGTTCGGCACACAGCCCCTGGCGCCAACGTCATCCACACCGTTCTCTTTCGGAGGACCCGCCAGCGCACCGCCGCAACAGCCTGCACCAAACCCATTTGGGTTTGGCTCGGGTGCCGGGCAACCTACGTCTCCTGCTGTGCAGCAAGGTTTCGGATTTAATTTCGGGAGTGGCACCCCTCAAACACCTACGGGAACGTTCGGCGCATCTACACCACAGACCCCAACGACGGGTGATAGTGGCGGCACGATATTCACTATGGGTGCTCCCCCGTCTGGCCGCCCGGTGAGGAAACTACCCCGTAGACCCGGCGCCAAGAGGTGAATAACAATCGACGCCAAATAATCTGCGTATATATGGCCCGACGGCGACGAAATAACTCGATCATTCATTCTTCCCTCTCTTGTGCATCTCAATCCCTATGTGATCCTTTACTCGCAACTACTCTCGCAACCTGTTCTGAAGATTAAAGCCCCAGGGTTCGGTTCTTATCTGAGTTCTGGTTCGTTACACTCTCTCACCAACTCTTTCCGCTTCTGAAACCCCGGACAGGTTGCTTGCCGTTTCTGATTTCCGATCCTGTATAAGGCTGTATAGCCAATAGTATATTGACCCCGCCTATTAGGTTACCGTCGTCCTTGACGTTTCTCCTACCTTTTTTTTTTTCTCGCACCGTTTTGCAACCCTGCTTTCACTGATTTGCATTTGTTTTTGCACAACTGGGATATCGATATCTAAGCGTAGACACAAACACCACAATAGTCTTTCGCAGGCTCAAGGCCATGCACCCCGCACATTATCATTATCACACGGCTCAAGGCCGATTGGCATCTTGACTACGTATTTTCTTGCAATTGTATTTTGTTTCTGGATCGACCGGTAATTCGGAAGTGTGCGTGCAACCCGTGGGTACAGTATTTCTTTCAGAAGACGCGTCGAGACGCGTTCACTTCCGGCCAACATGCCTCGCGAAATCGTCACCGTACAAATCGGCCAATGTGGCAACCAAAGTATGGGTGAACTTGGCGCGGCTTGCACCATGCTCATGATGTTGGATTATATCTTTCAGTGGGCTCGGTCTTCTGGCAACGGCTTTGTGCCGAGCACGGTATCAACAAAGAAGGCATCCTCGAAGACTGGGCGACCGAGGGCGGCGATCGCAAAGACGTTTTCTTTTATCAGGCCGATGATGAGCATTACATCCCTCGCGCAATCCTCATTGACCTCGAGCCGCGGGTGCGCCTCTGCTGCTCCCCCATACATCGGCGACGGCGCGTGGTAATATAAACTGCATGTCCGGCAGGTCATTAACAACATATTGACATCTCCATTCGCGAATCTCTACAACCCAGAGAACATATTCATGTCTAAGGACGGCGGTGGTGCAGGAAACAACTGGGCACAGGGATACGCGACGGGAGAGAAGTTGTACGAGGACATCATGGAGATGGTCGACCGCGAGGCGGAGGGGAGTGACTCGCTGGAGGTGCGCACTCCCTTCTATCATTCTCCTCACGGCTCTTCTACATCCCAGCGCGCGATAATGACCACACGCTCGGGGTCGTCTTTGCGCAGGGCTTCATGTTACTGCACTCTATAGCCGGTGGGACGGGCTCAGGACTGGGCTCTTTCTTGCTGGAGCGATTAAACGACAAATTCCCGAAGAAGCTGGTGCAAACCTACTCGGTCTTTCCCAACGCACAAGAGGGCGATGTGGTGGTCCAGCCGTACAACGCGCTGCTGACGCTCAAGCGCCTCGCGAACCACGCCGACTCCGTCGTCGTGCTCGACAATGGCGCACTGGCACGCATCAACGCGGACCGCTTGCACCTGCAAACGCCTTCGTTTGACCAAACGAATCAGCTCGTGTGTGCGGTCCGTTTTTGCACGCGGACCAGATTCGCTCACGATGCCTCAGGTGTCGACGGTCATGGCAGCAAGCACACAGACACTGCGATACCCAGGATATATGAACAACGACTTGGTCGGCATCATCGCTTCGCTCATCCCAACACCACGCTGTCACTTCCTGATGACGTCCTACACTCCATTTACGTCTGACTCGATCGACAAGGTCACAATTTTGATTTTAATTTATTGAAGGAGTACGTATCTGATCTTGTCTGACCAGGCAAAGCCAATACGGCGCACGACCGTGCTGGATGTGATGCGTCGGCTCCTACAACCGAAGAACAGGATGGTCTCGACCGTACCAAGCAAGACGGCGTGCTACATCTCGATTCTCAACATCATTCAAGGTGACGTCGACCCCACCGACGTACGTCCAGCCCCCCTCCTGCTTGTTTGTACCCGAGGTAGACGTGTGATAGGTGCACCAATCGCTCCTGCGCATCCGCGAGCGCCAGCTGGCCAACTTCATCCCGTGGGGGCCAGCGTCCATCCAAGTGGCACTGACGCGCCGCTCGCCATACGTGACGACAAACCATCGCGTCAGTGGGCTCATGCTTGCAAACCACACGAGCATCGCCTCGGTGAGCTTATACACGGTGCAGCTGATTTAAGACGCTTGCGCTCACGCATGTCCAGTTGTTCAAGCGGATGTTGGATCAATTCGACCGCTTGCGAAAGCGAAATGCCTTTCTTGAGCAATACAAAAAGGAGAAGATGTTTGAGAACGGGCTGGAAGAGTTTGACGACGCAAGGTAAGCATGGAATCGGTTTTGCGAGATCAGCTTCAATTGACCTTGTGGTCATCCAGAGCGACAGCAGACGAACTATTAAAGGAGTACAAGGCTTGCGAGAGTCCAGACTATATCTCATACGTACGTCCTGACCGTCGTTTTCCAAGTTGTATTTTTAAAACGTCCTCAGGGTTCCAATGACGGCGAACAAGCCAGCTAAGAACGGACGTTCGGGGCTAGCTAGTTAACTCTCTGTATATGTATTCCTGACATACCTCCGTCCTCAAATGTATTTCCAGTTAGTTTCGACAACATTCCTTGGCCATGGTAACGATGAATTAGGAGGCGGAACAGACTAGGCCATCTATGGATTTGTAACTACACAACACCCGGCTAAGGTAGAAAGCGAGGAACAGCCGTAACACAATGGCAACCATGGAGGGAACGAATTACGGCTTTTTCGAACCCTCCAGTTTCTTGCCAATGTCAGTACCTAGAACATCGGAAGTGAGAACTGAGGTCGGTAGATAGTCAATCTAGAAATCGGGACGTACCGCGTAACTTGACCCCAAGGACACGCTCGAGCTTAGAGAGGATCTGAGGATTGGGGATGGCCTTGCCGGATTCATAATCCTGCAGCACGGACGGTTTCTCATTAATTTTTTGGGCCACGTCCTTTTGCGAGAGTTTCAGTTCCATGCGTGCGGTTTGCATCGCCTATGCGTGATGTAATAAGACACATGTAAGCACAGAACAGCTGGCGACAACAAGACACGTACCCGTCCGACGCTGGGTGCCACCTTCGGCGGAGGAGCAACCTCATTCTCTCGGTCAAGCTTGGCTATAAGTTGGTGGTCCGTGCCTAGAGGATAGGAGATGAGCTGACGGAAGAACAGGACTACAAGGTGCCCACCTTGGCGGGCCTTGTTTGCTCCCCCGGACATCTTCTTCTCCGTTGCGACGACCGCATCAGCTCGGCGGGCCTAGAAGCCATCGTAAGATGCGTGCTCATTATAGAAAAATAATGAATAATAAAGAACACGCACGGCTGTGAAAAACGCAAGACAACAACGGTCGGTGATGAGTGGGCCAGTAGATAATTTATTCCGCGGTGGAACATACCATTGAGATCTGCGGCATTTCTAGTGACCTTCGGGGCTTTGGCCTTGTTGCCAATAACGGTCTTCACATCCCAGTCGACGTTGCTCATGACAGAAAATTGATACGGTTGCGGTTACAGTTAGAGTGTGAGTTACAATACCGTGACGCGGTTTTTATGCCAGCACTGCAGCACAGCACGGGCACCACTCTGACTCAGTCTGACTCAGCCATACTCTCTCGGCTCGGCACAAGATTCCGTTCCCAACCTTCGTCCAACAGCTTTTCAATTTGCCTATCGTCCAGGAGAGCGAGGTCGTCAATCTCCCAGCTCGTGCAGAGGTCCACCATCCACTTCATCCGCCTTTTGCTGATATCCCCGCCGACTCCCGGCGCACGCTCCTTGAGCCTTTCTCTAAGTAGGCCAACCCTCTCGATCGCCTCCCCCGCGGACTTCGGTATACTCTCTTCTATCCTCCTCCTTATAATGTTGGCCAACTTTGGACTCTTGCCATTGGTCGAGACCATGATTTGCAGTGGACCCTGTTGGATTTGAGAACCAAAGTAAAAGTCGCAGTAGGATGGGTCGTCTGCGACGTTCACCGGGATTCGACGGGCTCGGCACGATGTGCCGATGTCTCTCGAGAGCTCGACGTCGTCGATGGCCGTCAAAGCCATGTCTACTCCGTCTAGATCTGTAGATACGAATGTGCGATCCCGGAATATGACGGAACCACAGTCGATGAGCGATCTTGTTTGATTATTAAGACCTTTCGAGGGTGAGACGATCGTGACGTTGGCCCCAGCAGCCAAGACATGCTGGATTCGACTAGATGCGACCTCTCCGCCTCCGACGACGAGGACGTGCTTGTCTTTGAGTTGCCAAGCGATAAGCAAGGAGCCAGACATGACAATACGGGTAAAGGTGTTTCCATTCCCACACATGCCCCACAATACAGTAGTTGTCAGGGAAACGGTGCGCAGTGTCGAGTTGCCCCATTCAACACCACATTTTCGCGTCTATTCCACTCCTGGCACTACCGTCTCTGGCGACAGTCCTTTCTTAGGTTACAACCGTCCGAAATTTAAGCGCATCAACCATCCGCGGCGGCCGTGCACAAATTGATAAATTGACGGTGCTGTGCAAATCAAATCCGACAATATTTGGTCTAGCTCGTTCCTGGTAAGTCCCTACTCACCTCCTCTTCCACTCCCACCACCATTTCCTTTCCTTTTACTTTCTTTCGGGGTGACGCACCTCCCTTTGGACTTCACTGACCTTCGCTTTCCCCAGTGCAAGTCCCGACGTTGACCGTCGACCTTCCTTTCCCCCCCACAATCATTGACTTTCTGGTGCTGGTCTCCAAGCCTATCTCCGTCTCCGCGAGTTCGGACGCCCTAACTAGCTCTCATTCCTGTGAGTGCGCCTCGACTCGATTGCCACCTCGCTCTCTCCTTTCACGACCGACACCGTCGAAATGCCTTCGAAATATTTGTATGGGTTCTATGGGTTCTTCACGCTTGGCCTTACGGTTGCCGGCATAATATCCATACTGTTCTCGATCCTCTGGAGGAGGAACGACTTACTTTTGAATATGACGTTTAGTAATGCCGACCTGACTGGTGCGTTTTCGGCCTACCCATCTCCATGCCCTTCTCACATTGTAGATGTTTTCAGCTGGGCTTATCATGGGCATTGCGTTGCTACTTACCAGCTTCCTATCCGTTGGGGCCATCATTCAACGAAATCATGTTACCGTCGGTCTCGTTGTCCTCAATTGGGTCCTCATTGCGGACGCCATAATTGTCCTCGTCATCGGCTCCTTTGTCTGGTTTTTCACTCTCCGCGAACGCAGCGAGTTTCACACCGAATACGCCAAGTTGCAGCCGTCGCAGCGCGTCACCATTCAGGATCAGGTACGCATCATCATCCATATCTTCGCTTCGCTTGTTCCTAACTACGTCTGAAAACTGCAACCAGTTCAGTTGCTGCGGATATTTCAATGCAACCGACCTCATTGAAATTGGCGGTCGCTTTTGCCAGAGCTCAGCTTTTGCGAATGCGCTCAATACTACCGTTACGAGCAACTTCTGCGTTTCACCCATTACATCACATGTTGATGTCTCCTTGAATCATGTGTTCTCGTATGTTCGTTCGTTCTTTGTTGCCAACTGTAGTAACGAAGTTTGTTTCAGGACCACCTATGGCTTCATGGCGGGCATAGTCGGGCTGTTCCTCTCATCACTCTGTGTCATCAAAGTTGTGCGTAAATCGTCCTATCGTTTTCATATCCGGTTTATTAACTGTACCTGCAGAGAGGAGAAATCGAGCGGTTCAGGAGGATCGACGCAAAGCGTGGAGGGAGGGGATTTGTCTAGGGTCAAGACAACCTTCCTTCGATATCGCCTCAAAGTCGGCGCTTCGTACACTCGCAGCGCTGCACAATATTTTGTCTGCATTCCCTCTCGTTTGAACCTAGTTGGCAAAGATAGTGCTCAACATTTCTTTCTTTTATCACGTTTTTCTTTACTTTTTCTTTAACTTGTTTACTTTCTCCGTCACCTTCGGGGTCACGTTCCTGGGTCAACTACGGGTAGTTGGGGTGGTGGTGTCATCGTGTATCGACATAGTTTGTACCAGGGTCACAGCCCACCAATTGATGTGATACACATATTGAACGCATTGACATGGCTGAGCAGCGCCCACCCTTAAGCGCGACAAGCCAGTCCCACACATCAGCATTGATTGATCATGCAGACCCCTTAGTGTCATACATTCGGAGGCAGACTTTGACTTTGTGCTTCTCGACATGCCGAAAGTCGCCGGGCGTAACACGCGCTAGCCGCACCTTGAGCCGCACGGTGATCTTTTTTTGATCCAGTTGCACGGTGCACGGTGATCCGCAAATTCCACACGTTGCGCATGTCCCCTATCAGCAGCAACAGGGGTAGGCGTTGATCAGATGGCTGAAACAAATGGGCTGGGCAACATTGACGGCGAAGGAGAGGTAGATGTAAGTATGTACGAGTCGAATGATGCCAAAGAGTCTGTCTGATCCCTTGACACGGGCTGTCCCTAGGTTACTGGAGGTGGGCGCTATCCTGCCTCGTGATTTAGATAGACGCCATGGCAATCGGCCTGCATTCACGCCGTCCGTCCATTTTAATTTTTTAAATCATGGACGCGAGACTGAGCCACCACGAGGCGCGGAATACCATCAATGCATGCATGAAGTTCTATCTACGGACGGCATAACGTTGTTCCGCAAGTCTGACGGTCAATCGAAAAGTCTCCCGTTTTCAGCATATGACTTGTTCGTTTTCGACTAAAACAAAATACAACACTTAATACGTCCCCCCCCAGCTGCGTTGTTGTGTTGTGTGAGTGAGTGGCACCGTAGTAGTACGGTAACTATGCCGTCTTTACCAAGAGCCTTGCCAAATCGGTCAGACAAAGGCAACACACACCGGGACCAGCAATTGTCATCATTCACAAGAACGCTTCAGCATGCATGCGCCACAGTCGACCATAATCCGAGCCCTCGTGCTTCAATAATCCCTCATGCGTGCCGGTCTCAACAATAGCCGAGTCGTCCATGTACCTATTGTCGGTAACTCGTCAGGTCGACGTGACTTACAAGGAGAAGAAATGAGATCGGCGTGTCGCGTAAGGTTTCCAAAACGATGCGCATCGTTTTGTTCTCTCACAACTTTCGAAGCCGTGAAGAGATCTAGAAAAAAAGAGCTCTCGGGACCGAACGGGAACGCACGGACACAGGACAGATATCGATCGTACCGTGTTCGGCAGTGGGGTCTAGTGATGCGCTTGGCTCGTCGAACATGAGTAACCCCACCTCTTGTCCCATTGTCGAAGACCGCACGAACGTCCTCGCAACGGCGAGCTCTGCGTCTGCCCTCCACTCAGCTCTTGGTTGGTAGTATCGCCAATAAATTTCTGGCAGAGCAACGCCCCCGTCCCGTCTGGTGACCCGGAATATATATCAGACACGGGCCGCGCAAGGTAGGCATCAAAGCCATCCGGGAGTTGTGCGATCAATTCAGACGCTCCTCCCAGACGTGCAGCTTCCTCGATCGCGGCGTTATCACGCGCACGACGGGGATTACCCATGGCAATATTGTCTCTAATCTGTAATCACACGGGTTGGCGAACTCGGATGGGAGTATATAGGCATTGGCACGTACGGAAAGAGGAAAGAGAGTATAGTCCTGGAACAGGATTGCCATTGCGCGTCGAATGACCGCCAGCCTCAATGTCTTGATATCGTGTCCGTCAATGAGAATGCTTCCCTCCATGGGGTCGAACATTCGAGCAGCAAGCTGGAGAATGGTGCCTGGATCCATTTGAGCCAACTATGACCTAGTAAGGCGCGACGTAAATACAGAATAAGACCAGGCTCTTGCTCCCCGAGAATATATAGCATGCGTGGACGTACGCAAAGTTGGCCCGCCAAGACCCTGAAAGAGACGCCACGTAGAGCATACCTTTCGCTTCCAGGATATCGGAACGAGACATTCCTGTGGGTGCTAAATGAACACTAGAGTATCTGAGGATAATAGACAAACTACCTGAACTCTAGCGATATTCCATCGCCTATTGACTACGCATTCTCTGGGAACGGGATAATTCCATCGATGACTTTGTTCGCGATATTCTCAGCTTCGTAGAGATTTCGCAAGTTCGATAGTCGGGTGGAGATGCTCTCCACATCTTGCAGAATTTCATGAATGCGCATCATAAATGTGCTTGACGACTGTTGCAACAGGTGGAGGGAGGCGAGGGAGACAGGTATAGATGATGGCTTCTGGACCACCTGAAGTGTGAAAATGATCTGGAAAGACATGGGGTTCGAGAAAAAAAATGCAGGGGGCACCTCCATGGACGAACTTGTGGTAGTTCTTGTATAGGGACTCTGAGGAGGCGAATAGGCGCGAAGTCCACATTTCTCCTAGAAGAAGAGTACGCCGACCAAAAGTCTTTTACGCGGTCCCTCAATCGATCAGCTAGGCTACGATATTCTGTGGGCACGTTAATGATGCCTGCACATCGAAAGGTATTCTGCACACCTTCTGTGAGAAATTCGTCAAGGCCACCCGCGACGAGTTCCTTGCGATGTCTGGTATCGCTGACCACGCGATTGAGGCCCTCCATTTTGATGTAATCGCTATCGCGTGTGGTGGCGGCCCAGGCTGAAATTTTGGTTCATCGGGAGGAGAACAGAGGTGAGAATTTTGTCGTACTATTGCCTAGACTGAAACCACCCTTGAGAGCGAAGAAGGACACTGCGACGCTAGCAAGTGACACTAGGACGAGTAACGACCCGTCGCCTTGCCCCTGTAGAACACCGAATAGGACCTCCGCCTCGGAAAACATCCCAAGGAAAGCGGACCCCGTCTCCGTTAGGGTCGTGATCGCCGTCCACGCGACAGCATCCGAATCATTGAATTTTGTGAAGAGCGCGCTGATATGTGAAGATACGGCGGGATTATCCCATGTTGGGGCATCAAGGCGAGCCATGGAGCGGAAGATGCGTCTCGAGTAAAACAGCCGGGAGCGTGCTTCGAGGGAAGCAGGCATTTCTGCTAAAGCATAATACAAAACATGATCAGCTGCCGTACAGAGCGCACGTCCTCCAGCCACGCGAAATAGGACATGGGCATCAACGGCACGATTGTCAATGGCGGATTGCACATGTGAGCCAAAGAGAAGCATTCAGCGACGGGGGTTGAAAGAAAAATGGATGCTCACTATTCCATGGATTTGCCCAGAAAACCTTGAAAGTGCCTTCAGCCTTCAAGAAAGAAAAAAGAAAAAGTGGACCACGCACCACAAACTCAAGGCAGAAAGCAGGGATTTGGCGAGGGTAATGACCAGATAAAGTAACAACAGCGGCCCTGCCACGGTGCTCATGTCACGCAGGGTCCTCCACAAGTATGGGACGTCCTCCCGGATCCGCGCGTACTCAATTTTCCACGAAGTAGGGAGATACTGCGAGTCTGCGACAACCGGGTACGCACAATGTAGACGTACTCACGAGTCGAGAGTCACGACCGAAAGCGAAAAGGGTGCGAAACGCCCCCTGATGGCAACAACCACTCACTTTGGTCGGTGGCTACTGACTAGTACTGATTGTGAGCGCGACGGTGTCTCGGGCCAGCATTACCCTCTCTCATATTCACAACTCCGAGTCTTCACCACCTCCAAAGGGGCCAAGCGCCTCATGACCTTCATTCAACTGTCTCACGCTGGCTTCCAGCCGGAGCAAGGCCTTCTCCCCACGAACGTCGTACCCCCGCTCGATGTGCCATTGGAACCTGACTAGGTAACTCTAACCGTTGGTGAGACGCTTTTCCGTTTCGTTTCTCCGATTGTCTGACTTGACAAACGACCTTTATCATGGCGGTACCGCCTCTGGACTTCTCTGTTTCACAACCCGGGCCACCTTTGCAGGAGCCTCTGAGTGCTGTAATATTGCGCGTTGTCTCTCGCACCTCCTTATTTCGGTTCTGTCGTGGGGGATTACCGCTTACGGACTATCGGTTTCTCAAATGTAGTTCGGACTCGACTGCGACCCGTCTTTGTACTAGCTACATGTCATCGGGGATATAAACTGATTCAAAAAAAAAAAAAAGGTGCGAAACATACGGAACATACAAAGCGTACTAAGGATATAAATACAGTAAACAAAGGCTTGGGTGCATACTCGCGTCCTGCGCTGGTGACGCCTTGGCGACGTGACCACGGGCCACCGGGTCACCGGTGACCATGCGCGGCCTCTGCCTGCTAGGGCAAACAAAGGGCAATGACTTTGTGCAGAGGGGCGCTCGGGCTGTCAGATCCGACATGGTACATCCGTCTGCCACCCGTCTCCGAGGATAAGGGTCAGTACAGTATGCCCAGAGGTGGGAAAAGCCAAGCAGTCAGTAGCGGTTCCGAACCTGCGAAAGTTCTCGTCAGGGGGCTACCGCTACCCCGATCGCTGCGCCTTCCGAGACCATTTAGGGAGCCTACCAGTCTTACGACCTACCAGGGGAGTTGGCCAGCATAGCACAGCGCGGCGCGACCCCTGGTGGACTGGTTGCAATTGGGGTGGGTGTGAGCGGGGAGGAGGGAGGCTTCCTGCTCGGCTTTATTGGCACTGCGTTCCCACACGCACTCCGGGCAGCCAAAACGGGCAACCCCTTTCGCCCCGGCTGCTCTTTTTTGACCCCATGTGGACCCCATCAGCGAGGTCATATCGCTGTGGGACCCCTCTGCCATCCGAAGATCCGATAGCGGCAAAGTCAGGAATGGGCCCATACAGACATGCCGTCGGTATAGAACCTTTGGGTCCACAAACAACCCCTCGCGCGCCGAGGGGGCATGTGTGTTTTCTATTGACTAATCGGCTAAGTGTGCGGAATTAAAAGCTCGACGAGGGACAAACCATAGTGTCCAGCCCTCTCGCGGACCACACAGGGAATTATCCAACATGTCAACAGCGTTCATTCTCCGGTTCCCCACAGGCTCCCAAACACCTCTTTTAACATTAACACGACGTGGGTTGTCAACCCAGGAATTGTTAGAACGACAATAACCAACTTTTTCACAGCCTCTCCCACCGTCTGGCAAATTGAGCTGCATAACGGCGCCGATAACCGTTTGGTGAAGACTTTGATCAACGACGCATTGAAACCAGCCCTTCAGACCATAGAACGTGAGTGGCGAAAGGAGCGCGCGGATGGAAAAGCTAGGAGGGACAAGAACGCTGGAGCAGGTGCCGTTGTCATCGTTGGTCGCCTCGATCAAGAGAAGTTTTTCAGCAATGGTACACCAGAGGTGTTATGACTCTGTATTGACCACCTGAGCCCTCTGCACAGGGTTTGACATCCCTAGTGCTGTCGCCGACCCGGCGTGGCTCTCGGGTGCGTGATGCGCAACACCTTACAAGCCCGTTTGGAACCAACTTACACAACTCCTACAGCAACCTTCGACCCACTCCTCCTCTATCTGCTCACTTTCCCCCGTGAGTTTACATTCCCTACTTTCCGTCACCCAGCGCCAATTCTGTTCTTCTGCTGACGAAACCACACCCACAGTTCCGACCGTGGCCGCCATCAACGGCCACTGCTTTGCCGCCGGTGCCATTCTCTCGCTCGCCTTTGACTATCGCGTCATGACGGACGGCGTCAAACGCAACGCCTGGATGTGCATGAACGAGATTGACTTTGGTGCAACTTGGCCCGTTTCATTCGCAGCCATCGTGCGCGCCAAGGTTTCTGCTACTGCCACCCACAGATTTGTGGTTGAAGGACATCGCTTCACCCCTACGGAAGCGCGCGACGCAGGTCTCGTCGACGAGATCGTCGCGGGGGGCACAAGCGGTGTGCTTAAGCGGGCGCACGAGATCGCTCAAGAGAAAGCACCCAAAGCACATGAGGGTGTATGGGGATTGATTAAGGTCCGGCTGCCATTCTAAGAATAGCCAATACATGCAGATGCTGACGGGTCACCGATGTCGCCTTGCAGACCGAATTGTATCGTCCAGTCATCGAACTGGTGCGGTTGGGGATTCCATCCCTATCCGCTGCCAGGGACGAGTCCGCTGCGCAACTGAGGTTAGGGAAGCTCTAGCGTCTAGGCTGACTGCAACCCATATGCCGATCAATGTACTCAGTAGGATATAGCAGACGTGAAAACTAGGTTACTGTATCTAGATGCGCCGCGTGCTAGTGGTCGTTCTTGTCAGTTTAAGATCCGCCACCCCCGTGTTGCGTGGATATGTCTGGAGACAAAGACAACCGACGCCAAAGGAGAGACTCCAGTCGACCGCCTGATTCCGTTTGGTGCCACCTGGTGTACATGGGCCGGGGCTACTTCTCGTATCCATCGCGGACTTGTAACCGATCCTTTGCCACAGGAACGAGAATCATTCCCGCTCGGGAACGTAGTCAGGTGACTCATCGTCTAGTAAGTAAGGCATTGACACAAACACCACTCATCCTCCTAAAGCGCGACAAGCCAGTCTCACACTCCCAACTCCCATATTGCCGTTGATTGATCATGCTGGCCCCTTAGTGTGGTACAAAATTTGTACTTTTCGACATGCCTAAAGCCACCAGGCGTAAATTTCCTGTGCTCCTCTAGCACACCACGTGCTAGCCGCACGGTGATCCGCAAATTCCACACATTACTCAAACAACAAAAAAGTGCCCAGGGAGATGCACTGGCAAACGTGAACCGCGAAATAGAGGAGCTGGGTGGTCTGCATATCATCGCATGTCCTGCATCGGGCAGAGCAGCGACAGGGGGTGGGAGCGGAAAAGTGCTGATCGGATGGCTGAAACAAATGGGGTGGGCAGCGCCGGTGGCGAAGGAAAACGAGAAAGAGAGGCACAGGTGAGTACTGTACGGGTCGAATGTCAGAGTATCGTCTCCTCCTTGACACGGGCTGTCCCTAGGTTACTGAAGGTGGGCGCTATCCTGCCTCGTGATTTAGATAGACGCCATGGCAATCGGCCTGCATTCACGCCGTCCGTCCATTTTAATTTTTTTAATCATGGACGCGAGCCACCGCGAGGCGCGGAATACCATCAATGCATGCATGAAGTTCTATCTACGGACGGCATAACGTTGTTCCGCAAGTCTGACGGACAATCGAAAAGTCTCCCGTTTTCAGCATATGACTTGTTCGTTTTCGACTAAAACAAAATACAACACTTCATACGCCCCCCCCCCAGCTGCATTGTTGTGTTGTGTGAGTGAGTGGCGCCGTACTAGTACGGTAACTATGCCGACTTTACCAGGAGCCTTGCCAAATCGATCAGACAAAGGCAACACACACTGGGACTGGGACCAGCAATTGTCATCATTCACAAGAACGCTTCAGCTCGCATGCGCCACAGTCGACCATAACCCGAGCCCTCGTGCTTCAATAATCCCCCATGCGTGCCGGTCTCAACAATAGCTGAGTCGTTCATGTACCTATTGTCGGCAACTCGTCAGGTCGACGTGACTTACAAGGAGAAGAAATGAGATCGGCGTGTCGCGTAAGGTTTCCAAAACGATGCGCATCGTTTTGTTCTCTCACAACTTTCGAAGCCGTGAGAAGACATCTAGAAAAGAAGAGCTCTCGGGACCGAACGGGAACGCACGGACACGAGACAGATATCGATCGTACCGTGTTCGGCAGTGGGGTCTAGTTAAGCGCTTGGTTCGTCGAACATGAGTAACCCCACCTCTTGTCCCATTGTCGAAGACCGCATGAACGTCCTCGCAACGGCGAGCCTCTGCGTCTGCCCTCCACTCAGCTCTTGGTTGGTAGTATCACCAATAAATTTCTGGCTGAGCAACGCCCCCGTCCCGTCTGGTGACCCGGAATATATATCAGACACGGGCCGCGCAAGGTAGGCATCAAAGCCATCCGGGAGTTGTGCGATCAATTCAGGCGCTCCTCCCAGACGTGCAGCTTCCTCGATCGCGGCGTTGTCACGCGCACGACGGGGATTACCCATGGCGATATTGTCTCTAATCTGTAATCACACGGGTTGGCGAACTCGGATGGGAGTATATAGGCATTGGCACGTACGGAAAGAGGAAAGAGAGTATAGTCCTGGAACAGGATTGCCATTGCGCGTCGAATGACCGCCAGCCTCAATGTCTTGATATCGTGTCCGTCAATGAGAATGCTTCCCTCCATGGGGTCGAATATTCGAGCAGCAAGCTTGAGAATGGTGCTTTTTCCGGATCGACTATGACCTAGTAAGGCGCGACGTAAATACAGAATAAGACCAGGCTCTTGCTCCCCGAGACTATATAGCATGCGTGGACGTACGCAATGTTGGCCCGCCAAGACCCTGAAAGAGACGCCACGTAGAGCATACCTTTCGCTTCCAGGATATCGGAACGAGACATTCCTGTGGGTGCTAAATGAACACTAGAGTATCTGAGGATAATAGACAAACCACCTGAACTCTAGCGATATTCCATCGCCTATTGACGGCGCATTCTCTGGGAACGGGATAGTTCCATCGATGGCTTTGTTCGCGATATTCTCAACTTCGTAGAGATTTCGCAAGTTCGATAGTTGGGTGGAGATGCTCTCCACATCTTGCAGAATTTCATGAATGCGCATCATAAATGTGCTTGACGACTGTTGCAACAGGTGGAGGGAGGCGAGGGAGACAGGTATAGATGATGGCTCGTGGACCACCTGAAGTGTGAAAATGATCTGGAAAGACATGAGGTTCGAGAAAAAAAATGCAGGGGGCACCTCCATGGACGAACTTGTGGTAGTTCTTGTATAGGGACTCTGAGGAGGCGAATAGGCGCGAAGGCCACATTTCTCCTAAAAGAATAGTACGCCGACCAAAAGTCTTTTGCGCGGCCCCTCAATCGATCAGCTAAGCTACAATGTTCTGTGGACACGTTAGTGATGCCTGCACATCGAAAGGTATTCTGCACACCTTCTTTGAGAAATTCGTCAAGGCCCCCCGCGACGAGTTCCTTGCGATGTCTGGTATCGCTGACCACACGATTGAGGCCCTCCATTTTGATGTAATCGCCATCGCGCGTGGTGGCGGCCCAAGCTAAAATTTTGGTTCATCAGGGGGAGAACAGAGGTGGGAATTTTGTCCTAGACTGAAACTACCCTTGAGAGCGAAGAAGGACACTGCGTCGCTAGCAAGTGACACTAGGACGAGTAACGACCCGTCGCCTTGCCCCTGTAAAACACCGAATAGGACCGCCGCCTCAGAAAACATCCTAAGGAAAGCGGACCCCGTCTCCGTTAGGGTCGTGATCGCCGTCCACGCGACAGCATCCGAATCATTGAATTTTGTGAAGAGCGCGCTGATATGTGAAGATACGGCGGGATTATCCCATGTTGGGGCATCAAGGCGAGCCATGGAGCGGAAGATGCGTCTCGAGTAAAACAGCCGGGAGCGTGCTTCGAGGGAAGCAGGCATTTCTGCTAAAGCATAATACAAAACATGATCAGCGGCCGTACAGAGCGCACGTCCTCCAGCCACGCGAAATAGGACATGGGCATCAACGGCACGATTGTCAATGGCGGATTGCACCTGTGAGCCAAAGAGAAGCATTCAGCGACGGGGGTTGAAAGAAAAATGGATGCTCACTATTCCAAGGATTTGCCCAGAAAACCTTGAAAGTGCCTTCAGCCTTCAAGAAAGAAAGAAAAAAGAAAAAGAGGTCCACGCACCACAAACTCAAGGCAGGAAGCAGGGATTTGGCGAGGGTAATAAAGTAACAACAGCGGCACGGTGCTCATGTCACGCAGGGTTCTCCACAAGTATGGGACGTCCTCCCGGATCCGCGCGCACTCCTCAATTTTCCACGAAGTAGGGAGATACTGCGACAACCGGGTACGCACAATGTAGACGTCCCATACGGTGCCCATCTTGATGTTCTCGACAAAACTCTCATTCAACGGGTCAAATCCGCTCCCAGTCTCCGAGTGTTTCTGGTCGTTAGCTATCGATGAGTCCTTTTCCATGGTGAAGAAATAACGTAATAAGCTAAACTCGCAGATCCACCCTGGCATTTATACTTGAACGTTAGAGTCTCCTGCACCGCGCCAAACACATCGATTGTTGGGTGGAGGATCCGTAGCGCGCACGTCGAGTCAGACTTGGAATCGCGTAGGCCAGTGACATGAGGTAGGGGCAGGGGTAGATAAGACGATGGCACTATAGTATGTCCGAGCTACATCCTCGGCGGGCCCGTAGTTTGGGCCCGTCGGTTCCGTTCCGAGGCCTGCTAATAAATAATGGGACCCGTCCCGTTCGGACTTCCGACAGAACCAAACACCCAAGACCGGACCAGTCCTTCGGACTTCCGACGCCCCAAATTTCTCACTTACTTGCATCAAATTTAGAGATATCCTAGGATGGCCTGTCCGATGTCTGGGTCTAAGGCAGTGGATTTGATTATTGACGCGACATGACATGGTTGTCGGGTGAACAATGTTGTATTATCAGTACCAGAAGCACACGCGCTCTATGATAACGAGTTCGAAGATACCCTTTGGTTCAAGAGCATACGCAGCGGTCTTGGCAATGAGGACTCCACGCATTGGCATGCGTCAGCTGGAAATAATCACTAATAAAAGCGGCAAACCGGGTGACGCTAGACAATGCGGCTGCCGCTCCAACCATCGCATACAGCCCCTGGATGACACATTGATCATTTTCTACGCAGGAGGATAACACAGGTGCGGTCGATCAACGCCATCGTACGGTCAACCCTAGGGCAACTTAACAACGAGCGCAAAGGCGATTATTCGCATCACAGAGAATCCTGTTTGCCGAGGGTTGAGCAGGCAGAGACCCGCGTGGGTATTAGGAGAACCAGAGAGACGATAGGAGGTCCTTGAGCCAAGTTGTGTCCAGCAGAGTAGTGATGACTCTGACTTTGTCACACGTAACGGCGCGTAACTTGGAAGAGTACTATACCAAACGAATTGAGGCTTGAATTGAGGAACCGCAACGTCCCTAGCTATCATCACAGAAAAGAGACAGCAAAGAAATGTCCCTGCGTGGTGGCCACCAGGGTGATGTGGTAATGTCGTGACACACCGCACACGGGCGTCAGATATATTCGTGGTGACGCCACTGCTGTACCGTGTACAGTGTGTGGACGTTTTGGATAGATTAGGTCCTTGGCCGTCAATCAGTCTTGCTGTGCCCACCGAATCTGTTATAGACTAGAAAGAGTCAAAACATCAATACACTGATACCCGAACCATTCCTGATCTAAGACGCACAGGAGTCCTGGGGTGTGAAGCAGCGCAAGTGAGCGCGCAGGTCTCTGCGGAGTGCGAGGTGTCGTAGGTAGGTCCGTGGCGGGGGCAGTCGCATCTGTGTCGAATAGCTAAGGCTGCGTGCAAGTGCAACGCAGTCGGGAAAGGGAACGGCGGGCTACACTGAGCCCTGCTGGGTCCGGTGGTTGCAGGTGATCGGAAACGATCGTGCACGCTTCCGCGGGACGCGAAACTTCACAGAGGTGGTCGCCGCAGTCGGCGACGCGTCACTCTTTAGTCACTAAGGCCGCACGTGGGTGTGGCACACTGGGGAACCTGGGGAACACGAGTGAGATGTGCAAAGCGCCCTAAGGACGCTAACGACCGAAATGGAAAACGTGTGAACACACAAAGCGCCCTATAGGGACAGTGTCACTCACGACCGAAAGCGAAAAAGGTGCGAAACGCCTCCTGATGGCAACAACCACCCACTTTGGTCGGTGGCTACTGACTGTGAGCGCGACGATAAGAACAGGAAGATATACTGTCTCGTCCGCTCTTTACGAGGTGCTCCACCTCCTTGGCCTTCCAAGTCGCGGTCGACCACGCGTTCACCGGCTCTTATGCTAAACGTTTCCGACGTCATGATCCTCCCTCCTCCGTCACCTGTCCCTGTGGATGGGGGCTTCGCGACCCTCCACATCTCATCTCGTCCTGCCTGCGATACTTCCATCACCGCATCGACTCCGGTGTCTCGGGCCAGTATTACCGTCTCTCATATTCACAACTCTTCACCACCTCCAAAGGGGCCAAGCGCCTCATGACCTTCATTCAACTGTCTCGCGCTGGCTTCCAGCCGGAGCAAGGCCTTCTCCCCGCGAACGTCGTACCCCCGCTCAATGTGCCATTGGAACCTGACTAGGTAACTCTAACCGTTGGTGAGACGCTTTTTCCGTTTCGTTTCTCCGATTGTCTGACTTGACAAACGACCTTTATCATGGCGGTACCACCTCTGGACTTCTCTGTTTCACAACCCGGGCCACCTTTACGGGAGCCTCTGAGTGCTGTGATATTGCGCGTTGTCTCTCGCGCCCAAGCTCGCGCCTCCTTGTTTCGGTTCTGTACTTACGACTCGTGGGGGATTACCGCTTGCGGACTATCGGTTTCTCAAATGTAGTTCGGACTGTGACCCGTCTTTGTACTAGCTACATGTCATCAGGGATACTGTATAAACTGATTCAAAAAAACAAAAAAAAAAAAGGTGCGAAACATACGGAACATACAAAGCGTACTAAGGATATACAGTAAACAAAGGCTTGGGTGCATACTCGCGTCCTGCGCCGGTGACGCCTTGGCGACGTGACTGCGTGACCACGGGTCCCATACAGACACGCCGTCGGTATAGAACCTTTGGGTCCACAAACAGCCCCTCGCGTGCCGAGGGGGCATGTGTGTTTTCTATTGACTAGCTGAGTGTGCGGAATTAAAAGCTCGACGAAGGAACAAACCATAGTGTCCAGCCCTCTCGCGGACCACACAAGGAATTATCCAACATGTCAACAGCGTTCATTCTCCGGTTCCCCACAGGCTCCCAAACACCTCTTTTAACATTAACACGACGTGGGTTGTCAACCCAGGAATTGTTAGAACGACAATAACCAACTTTTTCACAGCCTCTCCCACCGTCTGGCAAATTGAGCTGCATAACGGCGCCGATAACCGTTTGGTGAAGACTTTGATCAACGACGCATTGAAACCAGCCCTTCAGACCATAGAACGTGAGTGGCGAAAGGAGCGCGCGGATGGAAAAGCTAGGAAGGACAAGAACGCTGGAGCAGGTGCCGTTGTCATCGTTGGTCGCCTCGATCAAGAGAAGTTTTTCAGCAATGGTACGCCAGAGGTGTTATGACTCTGTATTGACCTACCTGAGCCCTCTGCACAGGGCTTGACCTCCCTAGTGCTGTCGCCGACCCAGCGTGGTTCTCGGGTGCGTGATGCGCAACACCTTACAAGCCCGTTTGGAACCAACTTACACAACTCCTACAGCAACCTTTGACCCACTCCTCCTCTATCTGCTCACTTTCCCCCGTGAGTTTACATTCCCTACTTTCCGTCACCCAGCGCCAATTCTGTTCTTCTGTTGACGAAACCACACCCACAGTTCCGACCGTGGCCGCCATCAACGGCCACTGCTTTGCCGCCGGTGCTATTCTCTCGCTCGCCTTTGACTATCGCGTCATGACGGACGGCGTCAAACGCAACGCCTGGATGTGCATGAACGAGATTGACTTTGGTGCAACTTGGCCCATTTCATTCGCAGCCATCGTGCGTGCCAAGGTTTCTGCTACTGCCACCCACAGATTTGTGGTTGAAGGACATCGCTTCACCCCTACGGAAGCGCGCGACGCAAGTCTCGTCGACGAGATCGTCGCGGGGGGCACAAGCGGTGTGCTTAAGCGGGCGCACGAGATCGCTCAAGAGAAAGCACCCAAAGCACGTGAGGGTGTATGGGGATTGATTAAGGTTCGGCTGCCATTCTAAGAATAGCCAATACATGCAGATTCTGACGGGTCACCGATGTCGCCTTGCAGACCGAATTGTATCGTCCAGTCATCGAACTGGTGCGGTTGGAGATTCCATCCCTATTCGCTGCCAGGGATGAGCCCGCTGCGCAACTGAGGTTAGGGAAGCTCTAGCGTCTAGGCTGACTGCAACCCATATGCCAATCAATGTACTCAGTAGGATATAGCAGACGTGAAAACTAGGTTACTGTATCTAGATGCGCCGCGTGCTAGTGGTCGTTCTTGTCAGTTTAAGATCCGCCACCCCCGTGTTGCGTGGATATGTCTGGAGACAAAGACAACCGACGCCAAAGGAGAGACTCCAGTCGACATGGGCCGAGGCTACTTCTCGTATCCATCGCGGACTTGTAACCGATCCTTTGCCACATGACTGGTCGGAAATGGTCGCGCACGCTTCGGCGCGGCGCGAAACTTCGCATAGGTGGCCGCCGGGGTCGGGAACGTGTCACGCTGGAGTTGCTAAGGCCGCGCGCAAGTGCGGCACGCTGGAGAACGCGAGGGAAGAGCTACACTGAGCCCTGGAGCTGAGAGGAGAAGTCTGTATTTTAATTTGGGGTGTAAAGGTGGTGATTACATGTTACATGGGCTATATACCAGGGAAAGTGGGGAAAGGGTGCATTAGATAACAGGGGAAAGGGGAATGCAAACGCGAAGGGAAGTGTCCAGAGTGAGAGAGAACCGAGCACTCAGAGAGCGCGGGAAAGCGACGAAACGCGTAGCGCTTAGAAAGCGACCAAGGCAAAAACCCTGGGTCCTGTGAGAGTTCGGTGCGGGAAAACCCTTCCCCGAGGAGGCCGTTTTTGGACACTTGAAAACCCTTGGAATGACCGATTTTTCATTCCTCCCGCTCGGGAACGTAGTCAGGTGACTCATCGTCTCGTGAAATTGACACAAACACCGCTCATCCTCCTATAAAGCGCGACAAGCCAGTCTCACACTCCCAACTCCCATATTGCCGTTGATTGATCATGCTAGCCCGTTAGTGTGGTACATTTGGGGGCAAATTTTGTACTTTTCGACATGCCTAAAGCCACCAGGCGTAAATTTCCTGTCACACTTGCTGGGAGACATGATGGCTCCTCTAGCACACCACACGCTAGCCGCACGGTGATCCGCAAATTCCACACATTGCTCAAACAACAAAAAAGTGCCCAGGGAGATGCACTGGCAAACGTAAACCGCGAGATAGAGGAGCTGGGTGGTCTGGAGGCATATCAGCGCATGTCCTGCATCGGGCAGAGCAGCGACAGGGGGGGTGGGAGCGAAAAAGTGCTGATCGGATGGTTAAAACAAATGGGGTGGGCAGCACCAGTGGCGAAGGAAAACGAGAAAGAGAGGCACAGGTGAGTACTGTACGAGTCGAATATCAGAGTATCACCTCCTTCCCCTTGACACGGACTGTCCCTAGGTTATTGGAGGTGGGCGCCGTCCGGCCTGACAACTATGGTGATTGCGCGTCTTGGATAGATGTGATGGCAATCGACCTGCATTCACGCCATCCGTCCATTTTGGAGCAAGATTTTTTACTTATGGACTCGGGCCAGCATCGCGAGGCATGGGATGTCATTAGCCTCAGTCTCGTCCTCAACTTTGTTCCAGACGGGGAAGATCGCGGTACGCCCATCATACACCATGCCTGATTCACAGGGTGATAACGCCCGAGTTTACTTCCGACCAGGTCGGATGCTGGTCCAGGCGCATTCAATGCTTCGCCTTGGCGGCCTTTGTTTCCTTGCTGTTCGTCCTACGGGTTTTCTTTTGAACATATATGACTTATGCACACCGCAGCTTCCCCTCCCTTGCGTGAACAATTCGCGCTACACAACCATGGAGCATATGAAGGAACTCATGGACACTATCGGTTTCCATCAGCTAGAGGAGCGGTGGAGGCCTGGAGGGAAGATGGCATATTGGCTATACCAAAAGAAAACACCACAGGAGGGGTGTCATGGTGAGCGTTTTAGCAAGAAGAAGGTGCTCCGTCAGGGAAACAGAAACAATTTCCACATCCTTGTAACTTAACGTGATACAACCACCACTTATAAAAGCTCGTGGTCACACAGACTCCATGAAAAATGGGAACGTCCCCACAGTAAGGCGGCCACCCTCAATTCAGTTCCGATGTTGACCCAAAGTTGCGCCATTGCATCGGAAGGTAGTGTCGACGACCGCTGTTCTCGCGTATCCTCTCCGGTTTTATTTTCTTCACTTGCATGTGTTTTTAAATTCATGTCATTTCTATTGATGGCATATTTTTGGTCTCACAGTTTTCGGTCACAGTGGGGTGAATACATGCAAATTTGCTCCTTCCAATATTTCTCTTCCTGACGCCTTCCCGTCTCCCTCTCATATGTTCGACTAGGTTCGAGTTGATGGCACACCAGTGAATAGGCTCAGGTCCCGCTTCCAATTGTCGGACAACGAGCGATAACACGACGGAGTGTAGATGGATGACACCCCGAACGCGACTCAGACTCTGAGCACCACCCTCTCCACTTTCGGTGTCGTGTATATCCTGCTAACGCCTGCCAAACATTCATCCAGGCGTAGAACCTGGTTGCGCTGTGCTGTCGTTGACGGCTAACAGGACTCTTAGTCCAAGGCCAATCATGACAAGTCCATATGGTCCATTGCTAGATATAATGTATATATTCGTCTGCATGTATGGCAATCTCCTAAATACGACAGATGGGTGAGGATTGTAATCCACCAGGCAATAGAGTATGCACTGATATGGAACAATCTCTTATTTGCCGACGTAAGACTTGAGTCTTTCATAAAATTCTGTTTCTGTGTAGATGGTGGTCACAGGGCGACCAGCGAGCCGGCGGACGGCGACAAACTTCTCGACGGATGATGCCGGCTGACCCGCCATGCAAATCAAGTCAAGAGATGGCAACACTTCGGCAACCATCTCCTTCGTGATGTCTTCCAGTACAAGAGCGACGTGCCCCGCGAGCTCCTGAGATACATGCAGCGTCTGCACGTAGGAGAATTGGTGGAGAAGGTACAGCCATTCAACGTCGTCTGTACCCTCTAACCGACGTCCTTCCTCGAGCTGGGCGTCGAGCTTGAGATGTACCACATTGAGTGTAGCGGAAAATTGGCTGAGCACCTGGGCGATGTGGGAAACTTGCCAGTCAATCCCTTGGCATGAAATGAGTGTTCTAACAGGGAGCGAACCCGAAGTTGGATGGGTTTCGTGACGATACGTGGTGAAGGAGACCCAGTCACTGACAAAGGTAACTTGTGCGTGCCTAAATTGGGATATCTCGGGGCCTACTGAGCGATCGATGAACTTGGAGAGTTGAGCAACCTGGAAGTCAACATGCTGATTCAAGTAAAATATGAAGATCTGGCCCAGTTGAGGGCTGTCAATCTGGGCGACTAGGTTCTCCAGATACTCGCTAGGACCGTTGAATCGAAAGGAGGCGAGAGCAGGCAGGACAATCCGTGTTGTGGGAAGCGGGCGTAGTCGATCAGGGCGGGGAGTGGCCGATCGAAATCCGATGCGAAAGGTGTAGAGCCTGGGCAACGCGGCCAAACATGCAACCACCGCCTCAGGTGAAATATAACCAGTTGGGGGGATTTTGTGAAGGCTGAGCTCGACGAGGTTACTGGCCGATAAAAGAAGTGTTGGTAGTGTTGGATAAGGAATTCCGGATAAGGCGATTTCCTGTAAACATGGTGCAGATCCCCCCAAAAATCCGGCAGGAAGGATCGGTGCATTCACATCGTCCGAGCCAATGAAGAGACGTGTCAACACCGGAAATGGCTCCTGCATCACCGTTGCCATCTCTCCCAACTGCGGGCCCGTCATGTCAAGCCTGACATAACATATTTGACTGCGATGTCCAAGTGCAGCGATGACATTATCTTCATCGTTAGATGTAATGCCGCTCCCGGAATAGCAATAATCAATAACGATAGGAAAGGCTGGCCAGATACCCAGATACTTCCTGACAGGAGTTCTGTGCGTGCAGAGAACTTGGAGATTGAGGCGGTGTGGTGATGCAAGTACGATTTGTCGCCATCTTCGACATACATGCACAAGTAAGTGCCATTTCCATACAGTGCGGCTGCTGTAGTCGTGATCACTTCGATATAAATCAAATATTTCCAGTAAGACATTGTCTGGGAGCATGCCAATTCTTGTTACATGCTCAAACCTCTCGCCTTTGCCACACGAAGTCAATACTCGCTGCAGTCGCCACGGGGGTACTTGAGGACTCACCTTGAGCATGCACATTCTCCCGTTTCTTGTGGTGGCCTTGAATAATCCTGCTGAAATGCGAGGTGGCACTAGAGGATAGATCACTCGATGAGAAAAGTGGACGAAGGCTACTCGAATATTAGCAGTGAGTACCCAGTCAATTGGTCACGCAACATGGTAGACGAAGGCACTAGACACACCTCAGGCTGGGAGAGCCGATCGAAAGGAGCAATTCAGAAAAAGTCGGCAGGGAGACTGGCAGCTGGCTGATTAGAGATTGGTGGTGAGAATTCGGTCCATTAGCCCGGTAATATAGCAAACGAATGCCTTGGACAAACCTTTGAGTGCCCATTAATGATGTGGATAATGAACTAAGCTCTGAGGACGAAGGGGCCACTACCAGCCCTATGAGTCGTAATCCGGTCCAGCTACATCTGCAAAACTGGACCCTATCAAAGCTGTCAGGAACCGGTCCCTGACAGCCATTGACAGCCTGAGCCTCCACTTTTGCAGATGCTACTGCGAAATGTAATACAGTGAACGTGTCCACAATAGCACCACACTAGCGCTAGAGACGTTTGAATGCATTTGAAGCACGCAGGGTAAAAATGCACGGATGGGCCAATAAATGGAAACACCAGGTTGCGCAACAAGAACAGATTGCTGGGCTCAGGCTGGCACTTGTCACTTGTTTATTCCGGAACAGTACGTGAATACAAGGCTGGTTCGTCCCACCCGCTACTCTGTACGTAAACGTCACAGAGCATTCACACCGTGCTTGATCGCACCGGATGTTGCCGTTCCTGCTCCTTCCGTACCGAGGCCACGAGTAAACAGGATGGAACCACCGAAGGCCTACTATTTCTGGATGGTATAAGAAAGAAACCTGAGACCAGAGGAAAGGGGGGGAGAAGAGTGAGTAGGAAGGATATCGATAGTGACTACAGAGATTAGAGTTCGTAAGCTGAGCGCTGAAGCTGAAGGCTGGAGCACCCAAGAGGTGAGGTAAAAAGGTGGTTGTCTGGGTTGTGGTTGTGAAAAAGGACACGCCCAGAAGGCACGAAGCCAGTTTAGGAGATGCGGGGTGAGTACGGTGATCCGGCTAGGCGGAGCTAGACCGGTGACCGCTCGCTCTATGGGGGTGCCGGCTGCGCAAGAATCCTCCAGTCGGACCCCTTAAATCCTCATTCGAACGGCTTAGGGTTACGAGTCTAAGGCAGAGCTTCCGCTGCCTTGCCTCGCGGCTTGGCTTGTGATCAACCACTTATATAATCACTGATAGCGCTCATGATCACAATCACATCGCATCATGATGAAGCTCGAGCATAGCACGAGTTTAACATGTCCCAACTCTCTATTCTGCACTGGAACGATGTTTATCGTGTCCGGCCTCAAAAAATAAGTCCCACTTCTTCCGAAACCATAGATGTAACCCAATTTGCTGGTCTTCTGGAAGACATTCGTGACCAGTGGCCTCTGAGAGATGATGGAAAACGAGATGGCTTGTCGCTATTTTCGGGCGATGTATTTTCACCGAGTGTGGATAGTTCTGTGACTAGAGGGAGTCATATGGTGCGTTTGTTCGTACTGAAGCCATACGCTTGCTGAACTGCCCAGGTGCCGGTGATGAATACACTCGCTCCTGATGTATCTCTTGTGGGTGAGCAAAATTCGTGACATTCACAATGAAACCATATTCAATCGCATCTCCCCAGGAAACCATGACTTTGACTTTGGTACGGCCAAAGATCCACTCAACTTGCTTCGAGTTCTGAAGAATGAACGTAGGATACCCGCATCTTTGTACACTGCTTCAAGACACAAAGTTTGTGAGTTCTTCGCGTGCCACGAATTGTAGAGTATCATAACATCTTCTCGGTGGCATAGCCATGGCTTCTGAGCAACATCGTCGACACCAATACGTCCCAAGTACCAGACAAGTTGTTGGAGTTCATTGTATTAGAAAGGAGCGGGACCAGGATCGGAGTCATTGGCCTCGTTGAAAAGTGACGTCCTGTTGCGTATTCGCTCATCTACGCTAAATACTAATGACTCGGTTTGGTTTTCTTATCGCAGGGAATGGATTACAACAGTATCTTCATGGCCCTCCACCTTCGTGTATCAGGACATGGCGGAGACGGGTAAGCGGCTGTCTCAGGTCCTGCGCGATCCAGCGGGTCCGCATAAATGCGATATCATCGTTGCTCTGACCCACGCGCGGTGAGCTTGCTAGAACCTCCGAGCTGTTTCTTCATTCTGACATTATCTCACAGACTTCCCAAGGTGAATTATGAAGAGCGTCGCAAGGCAGCGAACGACTGCTAACTCTTCGATCAGGATATTCAGCTCGCAAAGCAACTACTTGCGATAACACCTTCGTCGCAGTCTTCCTCCGACATCGCTAACGAGCATGGTGCGGACATCATCTTCGGTGGCCATGATCACCTCTATTTCGTAGGGCGCGGAGTCGATAAATGGGATAATTACAATATCTCTCGCCACGTCCTTGGTGCTGAACACGATGAGGGCGATGCGTTGGTCGTCAAAAGCGGGACAGATTTCCGTGAACTAAGCGAGATCCTGTTAGAACTCAAGGACACACCGGAAGGGAGCATTAGGAAGAAGTTGATCAGCAGGGTTACTGGTAAGCACACACAGTATGGAAATGCTGAATGGCTTCGGAGCATAAATCACTTACTGTAGGAAAGCGTCACGATATTATTCCGAGTTTGCGGTCCTGCCAAAAGCTCCGCAAGATTCTTGGTCGTATCCTCGCTTCCGTCGGCGCTTCACTCAAAGCACCTTTATGCAAGCTTTCGGCAGAGCTCGATGTTAGGTCTCAGCTCATTCGGACAAGAGAGGTTGAGGACACGCTTGTTCGTTCTTGACCGTTCGTTGTTCATTGATCTCTTTCTCTCTGCAGTCCGCCAGCGCAGATTGGTTCGCAGATATTCTAAGGCACACGTATGATGATGCGCTATGCATGAAGGGAATTAAAGGGGGCGCGGATGGCGTTTTAATCTGCGCCGGCATGCTGCGTGGAGACTCTGTATACGGTCCCGGTATGAATATTTTCTACAGCTAGAGTTTGCGCGGACTCATAAGTATCGATTGAGTAGGTTTCTTGACCCTCGGAGACGTTCTCGAAATTCTTCCGTTCGAGGATCCCTTGGTAGTTTTGGAAATCAGCGGAAAGTCACTATGGGGAGCATTGGAAGCATCTTTATCAACCTGGCCGGCTCAAGAGGGGTAAGGGCCTTCGTCGATTTCGCTCGAAATGTTTATCGTTCATCATCGCCGACCGAATCTGCAGGAGATTCCCCGTAATTTCCGGCTTTCGTGTGTCCTGGGATTCCCGCCGCCCACCCGGTCAGCGCGTGGTGGGAGTATGGCTGCAAGAAGAGTATCCTGACAACGTATCAATCAAGTCTTCTGACGACGGTCCTTCGACGCCAGTCCCGAAGGATGGTGAACCTATCCTGCAGGATGACATCGAACCCAAGTATAAAATCTTGACAAGGGAGTACATGGCACAGGGTCACGACGGTTTCACTCCGCTCAAAGGAAACAAATATCTGATCGATGACGAGTCTGGGCAAATAACGAGCACCGTTGTGAGAAAATATCTGCTAGGTCCTTTCCTTTTACCTGGACACAAAGCTCTGTTACTTACCAATTGTCATAGGTTCACAATTCGTGACGAGGCTGGCAAGCTTCAACGAGTCCCAAGTTCATCTGCACGAAGAAACGCACAAAATCATTCAAAACGAGCGTTCACGTCTTGTGAAAGCCACTTCTCGTCCTTCCGCCGCCGCCGAGCAATGGCAGAAGATAACATCATCTGCCCTGCGTTGGTCACGGTCTAGAAGGCGCTTCAGCGAGCACATTCACATAACCTCAAAGGAACATATGAGCGGAGTCGACTGTTTCGACGGTGCTAAACAGCGCGCTGGAGAGCTCCAGGGTGAAAGCGACGGCTTGGGGAGACCGTCTGATGAGGACTTGCTGGTTGTGCATCCATGGGTCGATGGCAGGTTGAGGGACGAGGCACAGAAGTAGTAATTGTAACATTGGTCGTCTGAGAGCATAATGGAAGAAGAGTGTCTTCGACGATGCTTGAAACAGACGTCCTCAAGTGAGTAGAATGGGGATTTCAAGAGCCGGAAGCGATCTGTGGGACGACCGGTCTTGGTGGCACATCGCCAGACGCGCTTCTCGCAACATGTGTAAAGTATCCCGCCGCGGTGCCTAAACCCGCACCACCGAAAATCACTGAAAGGGTTCGTCGGTTATTTCCGGATTTTAATCTCAAATCCAGTTAGAACGTACAGTGAATAGCCGTTCCACGTTTCCAAAAGATTGCGGGAGTGAGCACAGCACAGAGAAGTGCACCGATTGTTGCGTGGTCGTCCGCCCTAAGAGCGTCTGCCTGCGAGAAATGTATCAGGGCCGTAAGAAGGGACTAGGTAACATTGCAGATACGTCATATGCTGCGCGGATCCGGCGAGAGCGAAGGGTCTCTGAACTTGAATTCGAGGACCTGATATACTCAAATGCCCCACCACTGGCGATACCTGAACGAATACGTGAGGGATACATGGGACGCTAGATATGTTGTAGCGCATACCGGCTGCTCCACCTAGCCATGTTGCACGCAATAGACGGTTTACTGTGAGATGACCTCTCCCTTTCCGAAAGATACTGATACCGGCATAGATAGGAGGAGTTAGGATGGAAAATAGTTGATATCCTTTTGTCACAGAGCGCCGAACGAGGTAATCAGTGTCAGCAAGACGCGCCAGTGTTTGCTCGTCTGAATTCGCCTGAGCCTGAGGGGACATCGTCGACTAACTTAGTAGGAGAGTCCGGTCCGGTCCAGATTGTCTACAAAACGTGACATGTCTCGCGTCACAAGAAAGCCTGCCCTTAACCACCACTGGTAATGTCCTTGTCGGTGTCACGGTCAACGTCAACGATAATGGACTCATACGATGCTCCGATGCTTGACTACTCCGGAGATATGGACGTTCACATGCATACGACTCTGTCGTCCCCAAAGCCTTGGAGTCAACCCGAAACGATCATGGAGGAAGACCTCCACCCAATACACCTTTCTGACCCGTTTCCCTCTCACGGTCCTCAGCAAGACGTGGAGGTAGACATGGATGATTATTTCAATGAGAATGTGGAGTATGAGATGGCGGATGGCGAAATTCCTGTCCCTGACACCGAGTTGGTCGACATTGATGTCTACGACGCCCCGCGGGAGGAAATATTCACAACTCACCCACCCATGTCTCTTTCCACAGACCTCACTGTCCAGGATCTCTCCGAAAAAACGTCAGAGGCTCATTTCCCTTCTTCAGACACTGGTATTGTCTCTGAACACGTTCCTGGGTCCGCAAGTCTCGAACCCCCTTATTCTCAGGCTGCGGAACCAGGACGCTTCACACCAACTTTCCCCCAAGCAGAGATACCGGAGAACACCGATGCTCCAACCTCAGACCAGCCCGATATTGTTGTCGTCCCGCAAGCAAGTGGCTCAGAGGTCGTGTCCGAAGACCAAAATCCCGATGCGGATGTCTCCGCGAACCTCAAGACAACGGATGCCGTAGCCGACGGCATGTCCAACGGTTTGGACACTCATCAACCTCTGGAACAAAAGAACGCGCAAGACGTTTCTACCGCAGAGCCCGCCACCGTTGAGGAAAGCTCTCGTCAATCGGAGATTCAGAATGACTCAGCTCATGAAGATGTACAGGAGCATGATGAAAGTTATGAAGGTGACTTCCCTGGAGAAGCGCCGGATGACACAGTGGCTGCTGAATCACACGAAGCCGAGGACGGCGATGACTCGGATCCCCATGAAATCTCAGAAGGCGTTTATATTGAGCCACCACCTCCGGTTCTTTTGGAGCTACCTTCGTCCTCAGATCAGCCTCAGTGCTCCCTTTTCAATGCGCCAGTATCTCTCGACACACACGATCTCGAGACGGAGGCACCAGCTACAGAAGCTGCTCACACCGTATTGTTCCAAAGCCGACCCACCCTCTACTACGAAACGCTGAACGACGTTTTCGAGGCGTTACGCCAAGAGGAACGCGTTCAGTCCATAATTGAGTTCATTGAAGGCGAGATGATAATCGATGCCTACGACTTGGAGTTGCTTGTGTCCGAGGTAGATCCTCTCTTTCTCCCTTCGACGTTGCGCTTATTTCGTCTTATTCAAGGACAACGTACATGCTCGTGAAGTATCGTTGCATGACTTGAATATCTTGCATCACGGCCTAGGTTTCACCGGACCCCTCCGCCTCCGATTACGAACTGTGCTCCCCAGATTCATCCGTCGCTATCGCTCCCTTCAAAATCAAACAACGCGGAATGACGTTGCCGGAGCGGCAGGCCGTTCAGCCGAAAGCTCCGACGATCAGACCTCTCATCTAGGTCAGTTTCTTTGGATCAATGTTTACGGAAACGAGCTGACTGCCACCCAAGCTGTTAATGACCAGGAACGGACTCATCGAGAAGCCACGAAGGAAGGCAGCTCCGAAGGGCTCACTGAAGGCGCGAAGGAGCACGAGAACGCGGAGTCTACATCCTGTAGTTACGCAGAAGACCAAGACGGAGGTGCCGAACATGAAGATGAGGCCTATGAAGAATATGCTGATGCTCAAGAATATTTTCCTACGTCCGAGGACGTACAGGCTCGAGAAGAAGCTGATCAAGTTGTTGTTGCTAACGACGAACCAGAGTCTGTACTAGAAGTCGATGTCATTCACCAAGGCGGCTCAGCTGATCCTGATTCGACGGAGGGTCAGGAATGTGACGAGTTGCGCGAAAACGAGGTCTCCGGTGATGCGGAGGCCCCTGGTACTATTACAGCACCTAGTACACGCGCCAGAGAGAGTATTACTCCCAGTCCAGAATCGGATGCTGGACGCCCTGTCCCCACTGAAGCAGGAAAACCGTTGACAGAGGGTAAATCCGCCCAGTTGGGAGTGTCAGAAGGTAGATCTCTAGTCTCCTCTCTTCACCTCTTCCTTCTTACCAATGCCTCGCAGAAGCACAGATTCCCGATACGGAATTCCCTGGAGCCGGTAGCGACTTAGAGGATGAACAAGAGTTTGATGCGTTTACAGGTTTGTCGGTCCAGACCTTTCCTACAACATTTTACTTACGATGTGAAGATGACCTCGAAGAGGAGACAGATAATACTGGCGAAGATTTGACCGAACCCGCTGAGTCTGGGAGCAATACCACAGGTCTTGCAGACAACTTAGATCAAGGCGCCGTCGACCACGACAGCACTGGGGGACGCAATGCGCTCCTAGCTCAGACAGCAACAGCAGCATTGTCATCCTCAGGAGATTTCCCCGAAATTGCAGATCTTCCCCGCACGGAAGAAGACGATGAGAATGCAGACACTTGGGAGCTTGATGACGGTTACGTTGCTTGGGACGAAACTTTCGAGGGTGACGACCTCGACACTGCACTGGCTGGCGAACCAGATTCGGTATCAACTGGTAGTTCCACGCTATCGGGGAAGACGGCTTCGATAGCGTCAAAGCGGTCTTTCGATGAGATCGAGGTCGAAGAGAGCGAATCTTTGGTAGAACAGTCGTCGTCGCAAAGTCAGTTCGCCATTCACAGAATACTAACAAGCACTCACAAAATCATCTTTAGACCCTAAAAAAACGCGAACGCGGTGACATATACTTACCACGCTCTTCGGCCACCGTGGCCCGCCGACCTTCTCTGCATCAACGTTCGACTTTCTCCCACACAGCGCGTCACGTAAGAGTTACTCACAGCACATGGCTTCGTCATTGGCACTTCCTCCTGGCTATCTGGCGCGTCTCGTCGCGCGTCTCAAGTGGTCTCATTAAAGGCTAAGTGTCTCACTGGTGTCCTGTTTTGTATTTTGATGACTCTCCTTGGTACCACGGATGGTACTTTTCCTCATGTTATCCTACGCCTACTGACATTTTTAGGTGACATGGACAGCGCCTACCGCGGGGAGGGGGGCAGGTACGGGAATCGTTCAGACGACCCTTGATGTGTCCGTGTTTATTGTACTAGTGGTTTATTCAGAGTAAATCGGGTTCTGTTTCTCATTCAAAGCTTTGCTCCTTTCTTTCGTAGTATTTATGTGGTCAAAAATTTATATATTAATGATTTCTCGCAATGAAACGAAAATAAACCAAAAATAAAACCATTCATGGCGGACGGCGACACCGCGAATGTGTGTGCACAAATCATTCACTCGCATTTCGGTCAATTCACATCGGTGAGGACCGCATATATTCCATGTATTCTCTCCCGTCGTCGTTTTGACCTACCACAAAATTTCGCACTTAGATCGTAGTCTCCACGCTCCTAAGCCGGGGTCGCCTTCCCTTTCCCCAACTTGTGCGATATTCAAACTTGAAACCCCGTACCGTGCGTGCGGCTATTCTTGTGCTAATTCAGCACAACATCCTTTGGCATGCGACCTCGGAGGATGGGGGTGAAGTATTCGAGGTAAACACCAACGAATGTTTGGCACGGCTACGGTTTGGGAGGTACGTCTGGCTAGCGGAACAGTGTTTTGGAACGCTGGTATGTCTCATTCCCCTGATGTTCTGAGTGACAAATGAACCTTGCTGCAGGGTGCCAGCATTGTGCAGCTCATCCTTGACCATGGAAAGCTTCGCCCGCGAGACATCATGTCACGTATGGCCCCTCAAGGCTCGAAGGGTACGACCGCCACAGCCACCCACAACGCGGTCATTGACCTGCGTGTACAGAATCTACTGCCTGTGCTCAAGCCCTGCATGGGCTCGTGACTTCATCCTATCTCAAACCGTCTACTATTTTGTCACACATCTCTCCGCAAGACAAGCGGATTTTGTATGAGACCGAAGAGAAGGCAAAGATTGCTGGTTTTCCGACGGCCAAAGAACTTCGCCAAGCTCGTGAAGTTGCGATAGACCGCCTCAAACGAGAAGAGGAGGAGGCAGAGAATGTTGGTTTGGTACGTCGACCACCTCGCCTGAGCGTGCCCTTGCAATTGACGCGGAAGATTGCAGAAATCCAAGGGCCACGTCTCTTCAAGGCCCTCCAAGGCACGTAGGGTGCTACCCCTTATATGCAATTGCTTACCCTTTGGTAGCGAATTAAAGTCTCAGATGAAAACGCCGTTGATGTAGTGCTAACGCTTCTTCTACTGGCTTGCTTCTCCTGACAGTTCTCATAGGATGATGTATACTTTCGGGTTAACTACGCCAAGTTCAACACCCATATTCGCAACAAAGTGCGCGTCTTCCGCCCTTTGCTCGCGGTAACTGAGCTCCCTCGGCAGCTAATAGAGGCTGCTGCGAGAGAACGCTTTAACGACGGCGCTGCATCGGTGCTCAAAGCTACTCTCAAGGCAACCGAGAGTAAACAAAAGACAATAACAGACATTCGTTCAGGCAAGTCTTTACCTTCTCGAACTGCCTTACCCTTACTGATTCGTGACGTAGACCCTACTACAGCTGCCAATATATCCATGCAGCTTGAGCACGACCACGCATTGGCATCTGGGCTCGTTCTCAACACGAGGAAGCCCAAGAATATTGTGCTGGTAAAAGCCTACCTAAACATGCTTGCCTTCGTGGACAATCCAACACCAACAGGGAGGGCCTCTTCCTTCGTCTCATTGAACGGGTCAAAAGTCTATGTAGAATTCGGGATCATAGCTTCGCGACTGCGAAGGCGCGTGCTGGAAGCCTGTTACTAGAGAGCGGCACGGAGATGAAGGCGTGCGGATATTACGGCTCTTAATTGATTCTGGCAAGGTTGATGAGAAGCAAGTATGTGCACCCTGACTCGATTCTTCCCTTAGTTCCTTAGCAGAGTAACTTGCAGATCTCAAAACTTACAATGATTGCTCCCAAGGATGTCCGGCCGTTACTCTCCGCGATGTCAGCTGAATCTCTGATCAGCATCCAAGAAGTTCCCAAAAGCGCCGACCGCAATCCGACGCGCATGTTCTTCCTATGGTAAAACCCGCCAATATAATCATGGGGCTGCACCATGTAATGACGACTTTCTTTAGGTATGTTGACTTACCAAAAGCTTGTTCCGTACTCTTGGGAAACCTATACAAGACGGTGTATAATATCAACGTGAGGAAACAGGCAGAAACGGAGGAAAGGGGAATAAAGGCCGTATCGGAAAAGCGAGAGCGTAGCGATGTGAGTCAGAACGAGGGGCTGCTGACTCGGAACGAGCGGGAAACTCTGAGGGAATGGGAGTCGAGAATAGAAAAGTTGACTGTGTTGGAGGCGCGGGTAGAGGAGGTTGTATTTATTCTGAACGATTTCGGCGCTTGTCAGAACGAGCCTACTTAACCGCGCTGCTTCGTCTTGACACTTTGTTCCACACCACCACAAACACAAAGATGAACGAGAGAGAAACTGAGGAGCAGCAGCACCTCCTCCCGTCTCATGCCGCGGACATCTCTTCCCCTCCACCGGTTTTTCGAACGTTCTGGCTTTCCAAGGGCGGAACAGTCTCCACGCCGTACCTTTTCCTCGCTTTCGTTTCTGGCATTCTCGTGTGTTTGCTTCCGCAATATGTTTTCTCTGGCTCTTCTTGTCCCTCGTCAATGTCTTCCGCGGACGATTCTGCCCACGTTCTCGCTCCACCTTATGTTGGATCAACCGAAGTGCACAATTGGCCACCTCCCTCCCCGACGAACGACCTTCCGACCCTATTTCCTACCAACGTTGGCCATGCCGGTGTAACCCCTACCGGGGCAGAGCCCGCGCTCGTCCTCACCGCGCCGTCCTATCCAATTCACACTGGTGCAGCGCAGCTGGTTTTACCTTCGGCATTGCACGCGGGTGGAAAATCAACGAAGGGCTTCGACCTTTTCAAAAAATGGGGTAATCTTTCTCCGTGGTACAGCGTCAAGCGAGGCACGTTTGGCGTAGATTCCGACCCTGGTGCACCTGATGGCTGCAGCGTCACCGGTCTTCATTTTCTCCATCGCCATGGGGCCAGATACCCCACTTCCTGGTGTACGTGCTGCACTCCCAGATTCCGCTATTTTTCTCTCTTACCGCGATGAGATAGCCTCGTATGGTGGCCCTGCCTCTTTAGCTCGTCGTTTGAACGACGCAGCGGCGGATTGGACAGCGCAGGGTGATCTAGACTTTCTGAACAACTGGTAAGTATGGGTCGAACTATCATGGAAACATCTAATTTAATACGCCCTAGGACATACAAGCTCGGCGAAGAGGGTGCGTTTCTTCTAAAAGCATACGTCAAACTCTGGGCTTACCCTTTGCAGTATTGACTCCTTTCGGAAGACAGCAACTTTGTGAGTTTTAGCATTTTGGAGTGCTCTCACCGCTGAGTGCAATGTAGTCGACCTTGGCATCTCGATCCGTTTGAAGTATGGGTTCCTACTCCAGGTTCGAAGTCCGTAGTGCGGGTCATATCTGTCCTTGACGACTCGCTCCAGAACTTCACAGATGCGCTACCCGTGTTTCGCACCGAGTCACAGTGCGTCCTGGTATACATGCCGCTGTAACGTTTACTGATACAATTTCCCTCATTAGAGACCGTATGCTTGCTTCAGCCCTCAACTTCGCCGCTGGGTTCTGGGGCATTCCTTATGAAGATAAATATCTTCAAAGTATTACTATTGAAGCTGGTAACGTAAGTCCTTCGTTGATCTGTGTCAGAACTGAACTTGACAATAAGATAGTTCAATAATACCCTCGCTCCTTATATGACGTTTGTAGTTTTCGTCTCTCATCCTCGCTATACTAATATTATCTCAGCTGCCCTAACGCTGGTGTAAGTGGAAAGGCCGACCGCGGCACGCCGTTCCTCAAAGAGTGGACAAGCGTCTACCTTAAAGAGACGCGAGATCGGCTACAGCAGCACATTGACGGCTACGTACTCACCATCGAGGATGTGTATACGATGCAACAAATGTGCGCTTATGAAGTCAGTGTCGTCCGCTACCATCAGCACCACAATCACCGTCATCTGGTCCCTAATGACACCCGTTGTAGACTGTGGCCATTGGCTTCTCCAAATTCTGTGGCTTATTTACCGAGGAAGAATGGGAGGGGTTTAATTACGGGTATGTCCAATACATGCTCCACATGTTTTGATTCTTAAATGAGGCCCTTAGCTTGGATGTATACTTCTGGTGAGACATCGTGGGCTTTCCTTTTGTCCAAACCCGACCACTTATTGTTCAAAGGTATACCTCTGCTTTTGGAGCCCCTCTGGCACGCGCGCAGGGCATCGGGTATATACAAGAGCTAGTTGCTCGTTTAACACACACGCCAATCCAGACTCACAACTCCTCGACCAATTCAACTCTTGACGACAGTCCTATTACGTTCCCATTAGATCATAATTTATACGTGGATGCGACCCACGAGGTGGTTGTTCTGAACAGTAATGCTGATACCTCCATCAATCCTTGGGCCCACTCTTATTCACTGTCTTTTCATGTAGTCATAACAGCCCTCAACCTCTCAAGCTTTGCGGCCAATGGGCCACTGCCCACCGATCATATTCCGAAGCACAGGTCGTTCCGCGTGTCCGAACTCGCACCGTTCTCAACGAATGTGCAGTTCCAACGTGAGTTTAATTTGTGATCGCTGTCCACACTGAGACAGAGGAAGCCCCCAGTTCTTTCCTGCCCCTCGCTCGAGAGCGAACAGATTCGTATCATAGTAAATGACGCAGTCGCGCCTCTCACTGGCATCGAGGGGTGCCCTGAAGATGTTGATGGGATGTGCCCCGTCGCAACGTTTGTCGCCGCGCAGAAGAAGATCATCGCCAGGACAGATTGGGCATGGGCCTGTCATGGAGATTGGGAGGTCCCAGCAGGCCATGAATGGAACACAACTACAGGAGATGTTCCTGTCTCACAGTGAACATATTTTAATCAATGAACTCTACACCAGTTACCATGGACATTAATTTCGCATATAAAATATTGACTCCAAATTACCTTGGGCATTGATTTTGCAAAATACGGCATTATGACTCGAAATTTTAATACTAGGAAGGACACTGCACACAAGGACACTGCTCACTACGCGGTGCGCCTTGTGGATAAACGACATACTGATAGCTATATATGCTATACAGATCTGCGCCTCACCTTTTCCGCGCGCTGCTTCTTACTACGATGTACGCGAACACGGACAGGGTGCACAGCCAAAAAATTCCACTCAAATACCAGAGTTGGGTTGTGCAACGTTGCAAACCTTGAATTACTCTCTAAAATTATCCCCATGACCTCCCTTCCTGGACTCGTTACACGCCTTTTCAAGGGCCCGGGTACATTCACTTCGCAAGGCAGCAATGCCTCCACTAGCGTTGTTATCCACGACCATTACGGAAACGATGTACCCTCACATCCTGGTCAGGGCTGGACTCGATTTGTGTGTGTCTCGGATACCCACTCCAAGACGTTCGCTGTACCTGCTGGCGATGTCTTGATTCACGCTGGCGACCTTAGCAGTTGGGGCAGCGTGAAACAGCTCAAGGTGACGGTGGACTGGTTGCTGTCCTTACCCCATCCCGTGAAAATGTGGGTGCCCAGTTCCTTCTGATCTGTCTGACGTGGCATGCTCAAAGTTGCGTGGCATGCAGTGTCATCGCTGGGAACCATGACGTTGAGTGACAGGTATTCTTCCGACGTGCGCCGCCGACTAAAGTAGATACCGTACCACAGTTGTGTCTAGATGAGGGTAGCGTGAACTCGGGGAGACTACTATATTCGAGCGTCAGCAAAGAGGTAAGTCTATAGTATCCTTTCAAAGACGGTGTGACTTAGGTGTCGTTAGGATGTGGTCAAGGCGCGTTCTATGCTGCAGAGTCGGGCTGCACGCGCTGCGGGCTTGTATTATCTAGAGCATGAGTCGATGGAGTTGAAGACAGGTGACAAAGTATGGAAGATTTATGGCTCTCCCGTACGTCCTCACGTCCGTACGTCCAGACACCAGCACCTAACGTCACACAGGCTGCCCCACGATTTATGCCAGGGTCCTTTCAATACGAGACTGACGTAGAAGCACAGGGTGAGATGGCCTCGACCCCTTTCATCTGGACTCATCGCGGAAGACTGACGATTGATTTCAAGCGATATATGGACGTATACCACGAGATACCGAGATCCTTCTGACACACACGCCAGCATATGGGGTGTTAGACGTGGCTCGGAGAGGGGCGCACGCAGGGTGTAAAACATTGTCTGCCACCTTGGGTGAACTCAAGCAATGCAAGCTGCACGTATTTGGGCACATTCATGAGGCACACGGTGGACTTATTCACCCAGACGGGGGGCGTGTGTCGGTGAATGCGGCCATGGCAGATGGATACGGACAAGCGGTCATAGTAGATCTCAAGATTACATAATAATACCAGACGCGCTTTTCTGTTTTTGCCACCGACGCGCCTGGGCGCCTGGGAGTCATCTCGTCACTTTCAACTCAACCTCACGACTCAGACGCTCTTTGCTCACCCATCATGGCAGTAGAACTGAACAAGGAGCTCATCAACTCCCGGATGAAGATTATTTATGACTCATGGACTGTCTGTCATCACTACATTTCCCTATTTGCGACAACTCATGAATATCCATCAGAAAGCTGGCAAAAACGATGAGTATAGCACCATAGCCGACGTTGATGCTATATTCCTTGCCGCCGGAGAGGATGAACCCGTTAGGAAAGGGACGGCGTTCCAGGTTCGTCTCCGCTTCTCTTACTTACCTCCTGCTGACCTTGCTCTTGTTTCGTTTCATAGACATGGCTCCTTGGATACGAGTTTCCCTCCACATTCCTTTTGTTCCAGAAAGACAAGTTATCTATCCTTTGCTCTGCGACAAAAGGTGCCGCACTCATCCCATGAGCGGCCCGCGACATTCTGACTCTTTCTTTAGCAAGGATACTCGAACAGCTCCAAAAGCATAGGACCATCGTCCCTGTAGAAATTCTCACTCTAGCGAAGTCCAAAGAACCCCCAAGCGATGCACTTCCTCGTTTTTTGAGTGTATTCACCTCTAATCAACGCATCGGGAGCCTGAGTAAAGAAACCTACGCGGGCAAGCTCATTGATGAATGGAACAACGCCTTGGCGGCCTCGGAAAAGAAGCCTGAGGTGGTAGATATCGCTTCTGCTATCTCTACCTTCATGTCCGTTAAAGACGACGAGGAGCTGGTACGTCGTTCGATCAACATCAACATTTTATTTGGTAGTGACGTCCACTCTGGAATGAAGAAAGTGACGAGAACTGCCGCTAACCTGACGGTCACACTGTTGACACACTATGTGGCTGTCAAGCTCGAGACCATCCTTGACCGAGAAACGAAAATATCCCATGACCAGTTTGCCACTCAGATCGAAGCTAGGTTGGGCTCAGGTGAAGGGGAGAGTGCGAAAGGTCCTGATATGAAAGTTTGGGGAAAGGGGCGAGGAATTAACGACGTAGGTGGCACGAAACGTTTCACCCCTACTTTATGCCTACTTTCCCGCAGGTCGATTGGTTATCGACGGAATTTTGCTATTCCCCTATAATCCAGTCTCGCTCGTCTACTGGTGGCTATGACCTGAAGCCTACCGCTGAATCAAGTCCCGATGACATGTCTCACAAGGGCGTATTCTTAGTCTCTCTCGGGATGCGTTATAAGGGTTATTGCTCCAATCTCGGTCGAACCTTTATCGTAGACCCCGACAAAGTTGGTTTTCCGGTGCATTCTGTCTTATGTGGATCTCAACTCTTCTACAGGAGCAAGAGTCGGTCTATAATTTGCTACTAAATCTCCAAACAGAGATGTTGCAGAGGATGAAGGACGGTGCCGTGGCTAGAGATCTGTATCAGCACGCCTTGTCCTACGTCAAGAAGCACAAGCCCGACCTTGAAAAAAACTTTGTGAAGAACATTGGTTTTGGCGTGAGTCACATATCATGGTGCCCTGATGATTCATAACACACCAGCAACAGACGGGGATGGAGTTCCGTGATTCGACCTATCTTCTTTCGCCCAAGAATGGCCGACAAGTGAAGGCAAATATGGTCTTCTGTCTCTCCCTGGGTTTCCAAGATCTCGAAGACCAGGACCATAAGCGGTATATTACCATACCGTAGGTCGTGAAATGCGCTTAAGCCCCCACAGATATGCTTTGCAAATCAACGACACCGTGAAAGTTGGCCAAGACAAAGGTATTTGCATAACGGAAGGTGTTAAATCGACAAAGGACACACTCTTCTACCTCACTCGCGAGGACTCGGAGGAAGAAAAGGTCACTCAAAAACCGGCGCCAAAAAACAATGGCAATGTTTCGCCGGTGAAAAACAAGACCGCCGGTGGCAAAGTGCTACGGAACAAGACTCGCAGCGCAGCACAAGAAGAGGCGATGCAGTCAACAGGTGCAAAGATTGCTGACCATCAGAAGGAACTTCACCGTCAGTTGCAGGACCAAGGGTTAGCCAGGTATTCAGAGGAGGGTGATGGCGCAAACGGCAAGGAAGGGAAATCTTGGAAGAAGTTCCAAAGTTACAAAGGTGAAGCGGGTCTGCCTAGAGAAGTCGAAACGTTGCGAGTAAGCCAAGATTATTCTCCTGGTGGTTTGTGCTCACTCCTACTTTAGATCTTCGTGGACCGCAAAGCACAGACGGTGATTCTGCCCATCCATGGTTTCGCAGTTCCATTCCACATCAACACGATAAAGAATGTTAGCAAAAATGACGAAGGTGACTTCACCTATCTTCGAGTCAACTTCCAGACACCGGGACAGCTCGCCGGCAAAAAGGAGGATACGGTTCGTCGATCGTGTAATCGGGTAATCCATTTGCTCACCCGTTGCCAGCCCTTCGAAGATCCAGACGCTTCTTTTATCCGTTCGGTCACGTACAGGTCTACTGACGGCCATCGGTTTGACACCCTCAACAGGCAGATCACCGACTTGAAAAAGGAAGTGAACAAGCGGGAGCAACAAAAGAAGGAACTCGCAGATGTCATCGAACAAGATGTTCTGGTGGAAATGAGGGGCCGGAGACCCCATAAACTCCCTGAAGTTTTTGTACGACCCGCCCCCGATGGCAAGCGCCTACCCGGAGAGGTGGAGATCCACCAGAATGGGCTTCGATACCAAGCCCCCTTGGGAACGCAGAAGATCGGTGAGCTAGCCAGTTCAATAGACGGACTCGTCTGACATGCGTGCCCAAGACATCCTGTTCAGCAATATCAAGCACCTATTCTTCCAGCCCTGCGACCACGAACTCCTCGTGATCCTCCACATACATCTAAAGGCCCCAATCATGATCGGCAAAAAGAAAACTTACGTACGGCCCCTTTTCTTCATCTTCGTAAATTTTACCTTTGAACACTTCATTTGGTCAGGATTTGCAATTCTTCCGAGAAGCCTCGGACGTTCAGTTCGACGAAACCGGTAACCGCAAGCGCAAGTACCGATACGGCGACGAAGACGAAATTGAGATGGAACAACAAGAACGAAAGCGGCGCCAGATGCTCAATAAGGAGTTCAGAGCCTTCTCGGAGAAGATCGCGGAGGCAGCCGTTAGTTCCGTGCGCGTCTCGTTACGACCCATCCCCTTGATTGTTACTCACGATTCCTTAGACTGGTGACGCGCTAGAGCCCGATATCCCATTCCGGGAATTATCATTCGAGGGCGTCCCCTTCCGGACCAATGTTCGCCTACAGCCCACGACCGAATGTCTGGTCCATTTATCCGATCCCCCATTTTTGGTGGTTACCCTTGGAGATATCGAGGTTGCATCTTTAGAGCGCGTGCAATTTGGTTTGAAGCAGTTCGATGTTGTCTTCGTCTTCAAGGATTTCACGAAAGCCCCACTGCACATCAATTCCATACCGAGTCTTCAACTCGATGATGTGAAGAACTGGTTGGAGTATGTTTGGCTATACCCACTACTGCGATGAATTGCTGATCGTCTACAGCTCTGTCGACATACCGATCGCAGAGGGCCCCGTTAACTTGAACTGGGGACCCATCATGAAGACAATTAATGACAGTCCTTATGAATTCTTCCGAGGTGGAGGTTGGACGTTCTTAGGTGGCACCGGCGATGAGGTGCAGTCTCTTTTAATGTCCAACCCCTTCATCATCCCGACTCAATCTCCTTCAGAGCGAACAGGACGAAGTGTCTTCGACCGAATCTGAGTTCGAAGCAGAATCTGTGCAGTCCTCTATCAAGTCGAGCTCTAGTGGTGCTGGGAGTGATTTCGATGCTTCCAATGCTAGTGATGACGAAGGCAGCGGCTCCGACTTTGACGACGAGAGCGAAGGTAAAGTGCTCCCCTAGCTGCGGCATTGGCTACGAATCTTACTGGGAAACGTTCAGGGGAGGATTGGGATGAGCTCGAAAGAAAGGCTGCGAAGTGTAAGGCACACTTGATCTTCCATGAGCATGAACCAGAACTAATTGGCACTACAGCGGACAAGAAGCGGACAGACGGTGGCCTAAAGGGTGACGAGTCTGATGACTCTGATCGGCCCAAGAAAAAAGCACCAGCCAAATCGAAACCCAAGGCTTCAGCAAATGGCAAAGGCAAGCGCTGAGAGCCGAGCCCCATCCCTTCATCCCACCTCCTGGTTATGTTCAGTCCCTTCGTTTTGTATACAGTAGTGCATTTCAATCTAAAAGAGCCTTTTTTGATGACGTATGGACGATGGACCTTGTGAGTTTGAAGGCGGTGTCGATTCCGTAAGGGGAGGAAGGGATAGGGAGTGGCCAAGGGCCACGGGAACGAGAAGAGTGAAACGAAACTAGGCGATGACAAGACAACAAGAACTTAGTCGAGGCAGTGGGCTTGCCTTTCGAATGCCCTCGATCAGGCTTAACTTCCGAGGCAATCACACTAAATGAGCGGGACGGCCAGTGCTGGGTATTAGACTAGAGAGCCAGGTTTATTATACAGGAAAATATGAGTAGTTGCGCATAGCACTGTGTAAGTAGGGGAAGTTAGGTGAGGAAACAATGAGCAGAGTGGATGAATGACAAAGGAAAAGAAGCGATGACGACAGCCGAAGAGCAACAAAGGGTCGATAGGAGGGAGGAGGGCGCAGTTTTCAGGCCAAACCGCTGTGCTAGCCCTACGGTGGTAAGTTGGGACCGCAGCTACATGACGCGAAGCTCGATACCATTACTGCTCTTTTTTGGAGTCCTCTCCTGACGCTCCATTAAGCTTCCACTCCCGCCAAATGAGAACGCCAGACATCGCAGCACCGGGACCTACGACCATAGTCGCGATCACATTCCACAGGGCGATCGCGGCGGCCTGTCTGACATTGCCAGCGAACCAGAGCGCCCCGATCAAGCCCGAAACCATTGTGAACACATAATCCCATTGCATAAATACGTGAGTGGCCAATTGAAGGCTTGTCGTTGTGGGGTCGGGGGGTGAGATGGGCGGCATGTAGAGACTTCTGAGCAATACGAGGTCGTCCCTTGCTGGCCAAATGACGGAAACATGGGATATCGCAGAGGATATGAGGGTAAAGATGAACGTTGCTTGTACGGTCCAGTAGCCCGACGTGTGGAAACGCGACGAGGGGCGGATGAAGAGATGTACCCTTTGCGCCAACCACATCCAAAATGGGAAAAAGTTCCAAAGGGCTGTCACGATGGGATCCTGTAGGGTCACCAAGAGGGCGGTCGGCACGGCGAAGCCAATCAAGACGGCGAAGAGGGCGGCTTCGGCGTTAGCCTGATCAATCCTAGCCGCAGCAGGCGACATGCGGGTATGTCCTGTGAGAATGAACGCCAGCCAAAAGAGAGGGAAAAAGACTCCCGCGCCTTGGGTCTGGTAAAACAGGCCCATGGTCGCAGGGAACGCCAAGATTACTGAACGTCCGCTCCGGGTAGACTCGACAAAAGTCAGCGCCACAAATGACGACAACGAAGCCAGGAAATCCGCGGAAAAGGGAAGGTATTCCGAGTCGAAGTTGGACTGAAGAATGCGACGACAATGCAGAGTAAGTGGTCAACAGGGCCTAGTCCGGTATAGCGTATGTTGTACGGCCCTGGGTAGGGTGGACATTGCGCTCGAAGGAGAGCACCTCCCCCGGATTTAGTGACGTGGCCGATTAAAAAGTGGCGTGCCCCATACGCGAGGGCAGCAAACAAAATCGCGGGTAAGATACCTGAGGACGAAACAAAACATTCAGGGATGTATTAATTTACGATGACTGCGCTCGTCCACCTACCGCGGAAGACTAAAGCTGGCATTTTAACGGTCGGCACGTCGTGTTGGTCGCGTGGACGTGGTCAAGTTGGATACGACGTAGTACTAGCCGATCTGTGTCGATCTCACTGCCTCGGAAAACTATCACGTGGTCGTGTTAATTGTCATAATAATAATTTTTCGGGGAGTTATCGCACCCGACGAAACTACTGTAGACAAGGACGAGCACATGTAGAGATCTTCCTCGCCCCAAGCTTCCTACCGACGCAACTCTTCTCATCGTTCTCTCAGGATAGCCTTCAGAGGTGCCACCAAATCGCGTTTTACACCCGTAAATGTCCTCTTTGACACGGTAGTCTCAATTCGAATGTTAGGTGGGTAATCGGATCCGGCAAGCTCCTTCTCTTTCAGGAGAACTTCCAGGAGAGGGGGTGACATTCGGGAGCTCCTTGGCAGTTCGTCGTAGATCTTCGGTGGAGGGTGACTGTGTTCAGGTGGAGCAATTGCCGAGCGAGGCAACACGCGGACAAGACGCGGGAGAGAAGGACGCATTTTGAGAGACTACTAGGAAGTCAGTGCCGGTGCATTCAAAGTCAATGGCAGTGGGCGCGCACCTCGCGACCTCTCAGTAGGGTTGGAATAACTCTTGGGTGGTGGTGCCGTGTGAGTTGTCTGAGCCTGTTACGCGTTACGTTACGTGACAGACGCGTAAAGAGTCGCGACGCGTTGAGTTTCGTGAGTTTCATAATGCAAAGGCACTTGATCACCGGAAAACGCAAAGTCGCTGAAGCTGAAGTTCCAAGCGTCGGCACGTCTCAAGGGAAAAAATCGAAGACGAGCAAGAATCACCCAGAAGCTGGAAAGCCGTCAGCAGCTCAGGGGAATTCCAAGTCTAACTCACAGGACGACTCTAAATGGCCTGACTATTTCAAGGAGGTGAGCATCTGTAAAGACGACGACTGCTTTGGACTTAATTCTAGAAAATTCTCCAGTTGTTCAAGGTGTGTCTCCGAGTTCATGTTACGGGTGGCCCTTCAATTTACTCATCTGCTGTCTCAAGATATTCAAGGTCTGTTCTGACAACATTGTCCTGAACTTGAATCGACCCCGTGCCTCAGGCTTTAAATACGGTATTAGCTTTTTGTACTTCCAGGAAACAGTTCGCTACCTCGTTCGATTCTCTCCGTGCTTCTGTTGAGGGCCTACTCAAACGGCTAGTATCATTCCCGACTTTGACTTCGATCTCTTTCTCACCCTGCCTCCGCTTTCAGCCAACTCGAGCTAGCGAGGGTTGCGGAAATAAAGTATTATTAGCCATGGGTGTGCCATGCTGAATTCGCGTTCATTATATTTAACTTCGCAGGGTCCTTGTACCTGAACTCTTGACTTTCGCCTATACCCCTGCCAACCACCTGAAATTCAATAGCTCTACTCAACAGCGGACGTCCCAGGAGGATGTATATTCTGACTATGCAAATAACGCACGCCCCACGTCGTACGACGAGAGCGACCACGTACTCGTTCTTGAAATGGACGACAGCATGGTTCGCAAAAAAAAACTGCTGACTGACTCGCAAGTGGTTTTGCGTATCAGCCTGGCCATGTTGTTGACGTCATCCATATCTTAGCACGCCTTTCGTTCCAGAACCTCTGGACCCTGCTTCTATCAAGAAGCTGATTGAGAAGAGGAATGCCCAATTTTTTGGAGCAATTGATGAGTATGAAGTTTAACGATTAATTAGTTATGGGACGCGCTGCCATGTCCTTCTTAGGTTGTTGCAGGCCTGTCCCGATGCCGAAGACCCTGTCACCCTGCTTGTGGCTTTAGCTCGGGATCATATACCTCTCACTACTACATCTACTGGCGACGAAGTGGAACCACAGAACATCCCTGATCCTGAGAACCGGCGATCCATTGATGGGATCGTCGAAGAGATTTATGAACAGAAGTGGTATCAGGGTCAAATCAAATACAGGAGAACTTTCGATGCCAAGCCAGGGTCCATTGGTAGGTCTACCGAGAATACGCCCTATCTGTGTCTCAACGTTTGCAGGGACAGTAGACCCACCCCTTTCTGACTCCATTAGGGCTGCCCTTCTCGATGCCCGAAAAATAAGTACACTATACACTCATCAGGCGACTGCGATAGCTGCGCTGTCTCAAGGGAAGAACGTCATCGTTTCCACGAGCACGGCTTCTGGAAAATCTGTAATTTATCAAGTAACGTCTATCGTGTTCCTATCGCGCCTGTACTAACCCCCCTCTCTTCAAAGGTCCCGCTGTTGCGTATCCTTGAACAAGATGAAGGGGCAAAGGCACTTTTCATTTATCCGACCAAGGTCAGTCTTGATCTACCTCTGATCTAAACTAGGTCTCAACGCTCGTTCAAGGCTTTGGCCCAGGATCAGAAGGCAGCACTTGAACAGCTGTTGGCTTGCTGCCCTGGTTTAGAGCACATTCCTGTTTGTTACCCTGCCGCTTAATCTCTTTATTGTACCTCTCAAACATGAAACAAGATCTCGACGTATGACGGCGACACCCCGCAGGACGCGCGACCGAGTGAGAAGTCTTCAAAAATGGTTAAGCACGAACCTAACCGATTGGTTTATTTTAGCTATTCGTGACACGGCATCCGTTTTATTTACGAACATTGTCGGTTCTCAGCCCTGGATCTTTGAATATCCTGTGTTCTCATATCTTCTTTCAGGATACCATTCACGCTTCTATCTTACCCCACGAAGAACGATGGCGCAGGTCAATTACCCGCCTTAACCAGGCTATTCTCAATAGCTAACATAGCACCCCAAGGTTCTTGAAGAATCTTAAACTCGTTGCAGTCGACGAGTTGCATTATTACCATGATATGCTTGGCAGGTACGCTTACCAACTTTTCTCCCTCTTGACCTCTCGCAGACACTCTATAGTCACGTTGCTTTGGTGATGAGGCGGCTAAGGAGAATCTGCGCCGCCGTGGGCAGTCAGTGTCTTGGTTGTGTGCCATGAACCTTACTGACTCACTAATCACAGACCGCCACATTCGATTTGTCTCATGTAGCGCAACTATCTCAAGACCGAAGGAACACATGAAAACTATCTTTGGATTGGAGGTTTGCCCGCACAGCTCCTATAGACTTCTATACCTTACCTCGTCATTACCGGTAGGATGTTGAAGCAATCACCCAAGATGATGGCCCCATCGGGAAGGAAAGAATTCTTACTATGGCGTTACCCTGATGTGTCGAAAGCATCTCCCATATCCGAGGCCACACGAGTCATGTCGTATCTCATGAAGAGGGGTATCCGTGTCATCCTGTTTTGCAAGGTGAATCACTATGACTATAATTCCCCTCGGCCAGTGGCTAACTTTCTTCAAGACTAGAAAATCATGCGAGCTTGTCAGACATCTCAAATCCATTTCACACGTTGTCCTTCTAACCGTTTTTGTGACCTGTAGGCAATGAAATCTCTCAGGACTACGCTGAGCATGGAGCAACGGTACGACATCCTCGATAAGGTCAAGCCATACCGTGGTGGTATGAGTCCCCTTTCTTGTCGATACCGCAGTCGTATAAGTTCTCTTAGGTTACCAACCTTCCGAGCGGCGACAAATAGAGCAAGAAGCTTTCTCCGGGAGACTCCTTGGCCTGGTGGCCACGAATGCCCTCGAGCTCGGCGTAGATATAGGCGTACTTGATGCCGTAATTGTGTGCGGATTTCCCGTGTCTGTTGCCAGCTTTGTAGGGGTATCTCCATCGCACCCTTCCGCTTAGACTTACACTTTCCTAGCGTCAGCAAATTGGACGTGCGGGTCGAAGGGCCCGGGATTCCCTGGCTATTTATGTTGCGGAACAATCTGGAACCGATAGCCACTATGTCGCCTATCCAGATGACCTGTTTGACAAGCCTACTTCAGACCTTGTCGTCAATTTAGAAAGCCCAGTGATTATTGAGGCCCATCTACAGTGCGCTGCTCTCGAGATGCCGCTATCGAGCGACGATGCGCGTTGGTTCGGCCCGTTGACAAAGACAATTTGCGAGAACAACCTCGTACGAGACCAGGAAGGCTGGTACGTAGGAATGATTTCCGTGACTGAGTCAGGGAAACACAACCACTCTTCAGGTTTCACACGCACCCAAAGCACTTACCTCATCCTGCCGGTGCACTCTCTATTCGAGGAGCAGAGGAGGATAAATATGCTGTCATTGACGTTAGTAGCTCAGGGTTCGGAGTTAAAGGCCGCATTCTTGAGGAGACCGAGGTCTCAAGAGCATTATTTGAATTATACGAAGGAGCAATAGTGAGTCAGGGTTTTTCAACTGTCGAACTGCTTTCCTACTGTGCGCTTGCTATAGTTCCTCCACCAGGGTAAAACCTTCCTGGTAAGAGCTACCATTCAAAATCCTACACTGTTACATTGTGCCCCGTTTTGCAGGTCAAAGAAATCAATCCACGATTCGAAGCAAGCCAAGCTCGTGCGAACGGATGTTGGCTGGATCACAACTCCCAGGTACTTTCATTCCAGTGTGATAGTAGAACGACGCTCACCGAGCAATCGCTCCACTAGGGATTTTACGTGCGTGTTTTCTAGCACCAACTACAGCGCTTGACCTTCCTTGACAGGGATATCGACCCCATACAGACATGGCGGATCCGGGAAGTCAAGGCTTCGCCACGAAGGGCTCTATATGGAAGTGCGTAGCTAGACTTCGGTCATACATATTTAAGTCTCACCGGAATCGCACAGGGGTCGATGTACGTACGATCGTATACGGTACGCTGCTCACTGCGAGTTGTCTCCACTACGTCGCTGATGTGTCCGACGCAGGCTATCATAAGATACGGCAAGTCTGAAAGTGCGAAAAGATACGCGTCTCTGACACTTATGTAGGTCAAGCGATCAGAGGATCATCGAATCGGTGGAGGTTGACATGCCTCCTTACGAAAACATTACAACCGGAATGTGGTTGGACGTATCTAAAGAAGCACTGCACTTTCTAGACATCGAAGCTATTAGTCGTGCCGAAGCTATCCACTCGGCATCCCACGCGTTCCTCAACCAGTTCCCCATGGCCGGCGATTTACGGACGGAATGCAAGCCTCTCGAGAAAGAGATGAAAGCAACAGAATCCGCACGAAAGCGGCCTGCCCGGTAGGTCATTCGGCTAGAGACCGCGGGTGTTGCTCAAATCACGTCGCACGTGTACAGCCTGATCTTCTACGACCCCGTCGGGAGAAGCATAGGTGGCGTCGCCGCGAAGGCGTTCGACCACGGTACGTCACGTCACGGCTATTAATGGAGTCGGACGTGTCGATAATCGACCGGCCCAGCATCCGACTTCCTCATCCATGCCTTGAAAGCTGTCACCACCTGCGATTGTCTCGAGGGCTGCGAAAACTGTGAGTTTTTCGGCCAGCTTTTGAGATGACTATTTCACAAGGGAGAGTAGGCATTCTTAGCGGCCTCTGTAGGAAGGGCAACGAGGTCATGTCAAAGAGGGGTGCCCTTGTGATCTTAAAGGACATCTTGGGAATCCTCCTCGGGGAACCGGAGCCCATTGAGGACGTGGACCCTCGGCCCTTGACGGTGATAGAGGCACCAAGCGTAGGTATTGCCGAGGGCGTCGTCGTTGAGAAGTATGACGCCTAGAGTGCACTGGACCATCGTCCTTCCACCACTCGGATATAGGACGAGGGCACATCTTGGGTTCTATAACATTATACATATCCCTACCACTTCAACCGAAGGACTACGCAGCTGATGATAGATGATCAAATGGTATGACATGCGGCACGTATAATTATATATACAATATATTGTTACCTATGCAAGGGGGTCAAAGTCGTTCCAGATATCCTTCGATGTCGGTTTATTCGTGCCAAAGCCAGACAACGATGGCTGTTGGGGTTTAAGAGGTGTAAGAATATCGCCCATCGCCGGGCGCGAAGCAAATGCTGGAGGGGAGAACGACGGTGTCACCGCGGGCGCAGAGAAGGTGCCGCTGATCGGCGGGTGGAGCTGGCTCGATTGATTGGATGGCGTCATGGGAGATGCGGTGAGCGGCGGTTGTTGACTGGTGTTCGCGAACACATCAGATAACGAGATGTTGTAGTTAGGTTTGGAGAGAACCGGTTGTTGAGGCGGACTTTGTGGAAAGGAGCTTCGCGGGTGACCGAGCCGTGAGATCTGAGCTGGTTGGCTGGTGATATCCCGGTGAGAACTCGAATTCGGTGCAAATGATGAGGATGCAAGGGACGGAGGAGGGATGGATGTCGCCCTGAGCACATGACTTCCCGCGCTGATTCGGGTTGCTGAGAGCTTCGACGATGCAACGCCAAGGGAACCTGAGCCACTGACGCGTGGCGACGACGGGAGACTCGGTGTAGGCTGAGGAATGGCAGGAATTGAAGGAACAACAACTGCTTGAGGAATCGACGGAGTTTGCGATGCACTCTGAAGTGTAGAGCGGAAAATCAGCAATCTCCTTCCAGGGTCTGAGGATAAAAACAAACCTCCGTGGGGCCAGACGACAAGATACTTCCCCAGACGTCATCTTCCCAGTTTAAGTTTAACTCAGTATCGGCCTTGATTGTACCCGCCCCGGCTCCACCAACGAGCGTCTCAAAGTCTATACCGCCTCTAGATGTCTGTCTACCGTCGGCGCCATTAGTTGCGGTCGCAGAACGATCCTCTATACGCTGCGAATCGCGTAGAAATTGATTGTGCTCTTTTTCGACGCGGTCGCTTAGTTTCCGAATTACAGCCATAAAGCGCTGAAATTGCTCAATATTTAGCACTGCCAGAGTAAGGTATTTAGAAAGTGGAAACGCAAGCGAGAAAACTGCCTACGAGGGCCGATAGACATTGCCCAAAGCTGTGGGAGAACAAGGGTAGCCACAGCTTCTCTGTCGACCTTGAGTCCCATCGCCTCTTGCACAGAGAGAGTCGCCATCTATAAAGTCATCTATGAGACTACTGGAAAAAGTGATGAAATAATCCGGGGATTACCGTCACCGCTGGTTCCTTTGTCCGAATCTTCGAAAGAAGAGGAACAAGGTTTTGTGTGAGACTCGTCTGACCTGGGTAAGCAAAGCTTGGGAGCGCAAATGGGAAATACGCGCTTTACCTGATCAAGTGTTTGGACCATGCTAAGGAATGTGACGAGAGTGGCAACCTTCACGGACAGAAGTCGTGTTTGGGTGAAAACCACCTAACGTCCTCATTAGTGGGCACATTCATGGGACAATGTGGGACACCGTACCGCAACTCTTGGAAAGAGAACCCCTCGGACTTCGGCATAGTCAATACTTTCGCATAAACCTGGTACAACCCCAAGGGCACGTTCTTGAACCTTGAGACGAATAAGTATAACTTGAGGAAGGACAACAAATGACGTACAGCCGCATGCTCGGATTCGAGCGCATTGTATACAAGGGGAAGGACATCTGAAGGAGGCGTCAAGAAAAGGACGACATTTACAAAGAAAATCAAAACTAACGCTCTCGGAACACTGTCTTTTCTGTCTTTTCCTGAAGAGTTTTCAGGTTCTCTAGGAGCGTCAGCATGTTTTGTGGCGGTTCCTTTATAGTGAACAGGGGTTTAAGACTGGGCAAGACCAAGGAGGCGAATTGTTGGGGACTGAGAATTGTCGAGATAGAGAACACGTTAGGCAAAATGTAGGGTAGCAGTTGGGTGTCTTTCATCTAAGTGAAAAGGTCATGAGGCCCAATTCCGTCTTGGGGTTGTGACTCGTACCTCTTCGAGCAGCGATGGAAGAATCTTCCGTGTACGAAGACCTTCTGAGAAGCGATCAAGGACACGTGTTAATCCTTTCATGAAGGATATTTTCTCCTCTCTCGACTTGGCCGCAAAATTAGATCGGTCCAAGAAATTAAGGGTCGAAATTGGCAAAGACGAAAAGAAGGAATGTGACGGAAGAGAGGCGGGGGTCGGCCTGCTCTGTGGATGCCGGGTAACCAGAGAGGCGAGCATTGCTGCGACGGGGCTCTTTGAGCGACGCCGACGGAGGGGTAAAGGGAAGTACCTTGGAGATCCTTATCTAGGCGTGCTATTCCCGCAAGCGGCCGTCCAGCGTGTTCCCTTACACTTCCTAAATTGCCGAAATTCTTGAACGGCGGGTCACCCTTGAGGTGCACTGCATGTATCAAGCAGCCCAGCGAGTACATGTCCGAAGCAGTGTTCAAGATCTCATCAAGAGCATATTCTGGAGCTTTAGCGGCAACATGAACACGATAGCCCTGCCACCCGTGGTGTTCACATACCGATGTAATCAAATGACCGTTGAGCGAAGGGCGGCATCCTATTGTCATAGGATGGAAATTCCCACTCGGTCGAGGAGCCATCAGGACGCTTGAGTGGAATAGTGAGGCCTAGCCCACCAAGTTTCCAGTCACCCTGTAAATAACCTAAGCCGCTCCCTCGCCGGTAATGCAGTACGATTCCACGTACGGCACTATTGATCAGAATGGTTTCTGGCTGAATATTGGAGTGGATGGTGCGCGCCGATGTATGGAGGAAGGACAATCCCTTGCAAAGTTGCAATATGCCTTTCTGGATCTATAAATGTCTCATTAGCTGGTGGATCCCTACTCTCAGCTCTCTACACCACTCCCCTCAACCTCATCTAGGTCGACCAGCGAAGTAGCGTATGGGGAGCCAGGGATGGCGAGATAGAGAGAAGATAGTAAGGCTTCGGTCGCAAATATCAGCTCACTGCGGGTCTCTTCCAGAGGCTCGACCATCTCTTCATTGTCGTGAGGGTGTGATACAAGTGTTTAAACGTTGTACCTACCGAGGATACAGGGATGCCTTAACTTGCTCAGTGACGTCGCCTACGTACTCACAAAGGCCGACGCTGTGAGCGGCGTCTGTCATGGGTATCCGTTTGGAACACAACGCACCTCTGCTTTAAGAACGTCCATTGATTTATCCCTGGCCATAGGTGTCAAGCGATCTATTTCTGCACTCTTCTTGTCGAAAGTCCACACAGATACGCGTTTCCCAGTGACTTTGTGGGTTGCCGACTGCACGCGCCATGGACCTACTTGGAATGGAGGGACATTAGCGGGGGTAGGAAGGGCAGAGGATGTTGCTCCAGCCGCTGGTATTGGGGTAGCCGTGCGACTGCCAGTTGATGGCCCACCGATGGTGTAGTTCTGAGAGATATTTGATCTTGAGAAGAAAGAGGTAGCTGCGGCGAACATGAGAGAAGTGAATAGACAGTTGGCAGTAGGCACGCAATTTAATTCGGCTGGGTTCGGTACAACATTCTAATACTGTATACAACAATGGCACAACACTCCCTACCAAGCTACACTCGAAACTGGTCTTTGCTCTATCCGTGCATTGGCCATACCGATAGCCGGAGACGAAACGTTACCGAGCTCATGCAGCTCTCGTTCGCGAGTTCCCCAAGCTTCGCTAGCTACGTGGACACGTGACACGTGCTCGTATGTCGGCACAAAATTATTGAATGCGCCTTCTGGACGGCGTATTGAGACCCGGATCAGGTACTATATTACAGTAGGCGTCAGCTGGCTCGAAGAGACGGAAAGGGCCCGCCGACCTACAACCATCTCCAATATATTGGTGACACCCCATGACTGTTCCTTTCCTGCTTCACCGAGAGTAAGGTCAAAGTATGCGACGGCAAGACCTTCCTGAGAGGTGTCGGTTTCCGTCAAGCTTCCCTTACTGATGGTGGCATCTCGTCCCCCAACGACCGGGTCACATTTGGTCCATGCTATCATCCGCCTTACCAACTGGACCTCCACGCCTCGAATAAGGAGTCTTGCAAGTGCGGGAGCATCTCTACTATGAAGAGTAAGTCTCAGAGGAATGGAATGCCCGGAAGGGTATGTGACACCAGATGGGAAGCACAGCTACTGTTTTGTAAGCACGGCGATGGGCGTGGACCCAAGATTTGGCGTAACTTGCCTGGACTGTCGGCGTCGCAGCTTTTGCCTTAGCCACAGGACGGGCATTGTCGGGCCACACAGGGTACAACGTAACGGTTTTATACGTGCTTAGACCGGAAGGTAAGTCAAAGGCCGAGTATCTCCTTGGGACCGGATGGGAGGGCCACGTCTTTGGAAGATACATTACGGGAAAAAACCTTCTGAAGTGCGGAGTGAAAGGATGAACGCGCGACGCTAGGAAAATACTTACAGCTCGTGTCTGCGAAGTCCCTTGCGAAAAACATCGACCTTCACGCAGTACCGTATTTCGGCTGAAAACGCAGGTGACCATGCAGAGTAGGAAGGTGGGAGTGGGCTTGTACCGCCCTTCACAAATGACGGAAACGGGACGGAGAAAGGGAGCCATTCTTCCGTGGGAGAGGATTCACCGCGTGGAGGGAAAGAGAGGACGACATTAGATGAGACTATATTGTGGTCGATGACGCTGGACAACATCCCTCTGTCAGACGTAGTCACCTCGACTCTTCCAAGGAGCTAAAAAAAGAGCACATCGGTTAGCCGTACTCCATGCCGACACATCGGGTAAACCTTTCTCAACCGAGACCTCCAGGCGGTAGACATGCGTGCATTTTTCACGAAGCTTGACGGCGCCTTGCACGACATCGTTGTGACCATAGACGGGTTGCCGAAGACCCCATACACGTCTTCCAAGGTTGACGCTGACCAGAGAACTCTCGTACAAGAAAGAGTCAGCAGAGGACGAGTGTAGGTCGGCATTTCCGGCGGACCAGGGTGCTAGAGAGGACGCTTCAAGGACGCGTTCTGAGCCTAATGCCTCTGGGGAATATGGCGGGGAAGCTAGGCCAAAGCCTTGATCATCCACCCAAGATTCATCCGCAGGGGTGAACCTCCGAGTCATGGATGGGGGGAAACTGAAACTTCGAGAGGCTTGAATGAAATAATTTAGGTGGATCAGCTTTATGGGAGCTGAAAGAGTCGCTTGTGAGGATGGGCCAATGACGAGGACGAGTCGTTGAGGTGCCTTACAGGCAACGTCCCAGTTTTAATTTTAGCTCCTAAATACATAGGCCGGCACATACAGAGAGTCGAGTCACACGGTAAAGCGCCGATGATTTGCAACGAAGCCGATGATTTACATCAAGTTGTTTGCTGCTTATCCGAACCGAATGGTTGGCGAAGAAGTCACACTACTGTAAACACACATAAATAGTGCCTCGAGAGGTCCAGAACGTTCGCTAGTTGCCAGTGGTGCTTATAAAGGTGAGTTCGGCCTCCGGGAAGGCCGTGGCCGTAACCGAAAGCCGCAAAGGGCCATTTCTTGTGCCATTTCCTTCATTGCCGTCGACCGTCAACAGATCGTCTTTACACATGCGGCCCACTTGTCGTATTCTTACTCACTCACGCTCAAAGAGCATAAGTTTTGTCGGCCTGGGTCGTATGGGCTCCGAAATGGCCTACAATTTATTCTCGAAAAGATTCACCGAAGCCAACGACTCTCGTTTCGTTGTTTGCGACGCGATACCGGCGGCTACAGCCCGATTCGCTGATAACTTCCAGAAACAATTTCCTAGGGCTCATATAACAATCGCCGCTACCCCCGAAGAGTGAGTCTGCTCTGTCAATCGTTCCCCAAATTAAAAAGAAATGTACAGGGCCACGCTGGCATCCGAAACGATCGTCACCATGCTTCCGTCTTCGCCTCATGTACGCCAGGTCTATCTGAATTCAAGCGGCATTATTCCAACACTTCGTTCACTATCGCGAGCAGACGCGTCGAGTACCATTTGCATTGATTCCACCACTCTCGATGTGCAAGTGGGCCGGGATGTCGCTGCCGAAGCGCACACTGCGGGTGTAGCAATGTTGGATGCCCCCGTATCTGGCGGTATGAATTTCTATTGGCATACAACCGCCGCAATTCCAAAGTGAACACCTGGATAGGTGTCTCCGGGGCTAAAGCAGGAACGTTGTCTTTCCTCGTTGGCGGCAGCGAGCAGGCATTCAGCCGCGCCTCACCGATACTAGCACTCATGGGTCAGCGCATAATCCATTGCGGACCTTCAGGATCCGGGCTCGCTGCCAAAATATGCAACAATCTCGTGCTTGGCGTGGAACAAATAGTGGTAGCCGAGGCTATGTTGTTGGGCCAACGATTAGGATTGGATCCCGTAGTATTGGCCAGTGTCATCAACAACTCCACAGGGGCCTGTTGGTCATCCTCCGTGAACAACCCTGTGCCTGGAGCATTGCCAGAAAAGTCACCACCTTGCGAGCGTGACTTTGACGGTGGCTTTGCCACGGCATTGATGATCAAGGTTTGTAACTTAATTCGGATCTCTACGAAGAACCAGTTTATTCAAGGACGGGACAGGACTTGGGGTTGGCAACCGAGGTCTCAAAATCGTCCGGTTCTCCGGTGCCACTAGGAGAAGCAGCAGAAAGAATTTATGCGGATGCAGTGGAACGATATCCCGAGCTCTCAAAGAAAGACTTTTCGTCGGTATACCGATATTTAGGAGAGGGAAGAAAAGAGTGATGAGTCAGAGATGGACTAGGCTATATGCGGCGGAAGAGAACGGGAGTAGTCTCATCGAGTAATTAATTAACAATACCAAAGAACCAATCAAGTAACCAACTTGTTCCTCTCTTTCTCGTCCTCTCGTACTTTCGTCCTCCCCTTCGCTCGCCTTCACTCACACTCTCCCTCACATTTTAATTTAGTTTCTCCGTTTTCTTCCCTTGCGGGGAGACACCGCATATAAGCTTTGTCTCTTCCCCACGATCCTCACTTGTTCTCCCCATACCACCACCTACCACGTATTCTCCGCTGATCCACTCGCGATGTCCCAAAAGCCCAACGCCATCATATTCGGTTGGTCCTCTGCCATCTCCCTTCCCCTAGTGACCATGCTCTTGTCGCTCCCTCGTCTGAGACATCGTTTCTCCCCCTCTCCTAGGTGGTCTCAACACTTGTTCTCGTGCACTAGCAGGTTTTCTCGTGCCTCTAGAGGGAGAGGCCCTTGTCTCGGTCGGTATCCGATTTCGATCGCTTGCCCCTTACACTGTCATCTCATTGTGTATTATAGAATTTGCGAATCGTCGATAAATATTCTGTCGTACCTCCTACAACGTGCGAGCTTCCATCTTGACCTTGATCCCCTCCCCGGCTCCATACCATCGAATGAACAGATATCTCGGATCAGAGTTTCCTCAAATTCTAGGGAAGCCCAACGTCGAATATCAGCAGGCAAATTTAACCGTTCCGGGTTTGTTCACCCCCTCTAGTTTTCTTTTTGGGGCAACTCACTTTTACCGCCAGCGATTGTCTCGTCCACCTTCGATCCACCACCCGAACAGGAACCCTATTCGATTGTATTTGACCTGACCGGTGATGTAGCTTATGACCGTCCTGAGAAGGTGGGCTATATCATTCTCGTCTCACGTATGTAATCCTCACTTGTTACAGGTCCAAATCAAACATACGTGTAATATTCCACGTTTGATCGGAGAGGAGGCCGCTCGCCGCAATGTGAAGGCATATGTGCGATTGCAGCAGCCCTGGTATGAATCCTCCGACAAAGGCTCGCACAGTGAGCAGGAAGATGTCAAGCCCTATGGTGTCATTGGAACGTGGTGGCACGAGTCTCTCCGCATCTTGGGTGCTATCGAAGGGTGTGCCCACCGCCCATCTCTATTGTCGCTCATTCTAACTCGGTATCAGGCTCAACCTTGTTATCGTCCGCATCGGCCTCATCTATGGGCCTTACATTGATTTTGGCCTCAGTGGGTGTATCACCGTTCCAATGATCTCCGTGGCTCACATGGCGTGAAGTGTCAAATGTGTTAACCGTGGCAGCCGTGTATGGTTACATGAAGAAGCCTATGAAGTCGCTGTAAGCTTTTACAACTAGCCCACATCACACGTCTTGATTGTTATTCCTCGACAGATGGGGTCCTGGTCACAACGCGATGAATACCATCCATTCTGATGACGTGGCGGGCGGCCTTTGGAGTGCCGCTGAGTGGATGTCTCGCGTTGGTCATTCTGAGGCGATAGGCGTAGCTGGAGAGGTGATTCATTGGAGGAATGATAAAAGTAAGGTGGCAGAAGTAGCAGGCATGCCCCCACCAGACAAGACGATCGTCGTGCCCTTATTCAACCTCGTGAGCCGATAACCATCTCATCAATGATTTGAGTTGAAAGAAAACTGATCCCATTAGACTGATGACAACGGGACTACACTCGATAAGGCTGGAAAGACCATGACTAGAATCTTTGGCACCACCTTTGAATATCACAATTTTGTCACCAGTGCAATGATTAGGGTGCGTGTGCGAGTTTTGTGCTACATCCTTTGGTTAATTTGACATCACTGCGCTCAGTTCCGTCTTGAAGACGTTGTCGAAGATATCAATGAGTCACACGTCGGTGCATGGGCAGAAATGCTTACCAAGTCCGACCCTCCGGTAACCAAGACTCCTCTGAGCGCATACATGGACACGTTTTCACTCTCGAAGCACACTGTCGCCTTCTCCAACACGAAAATACAGCGCATTCTCGGTTACCAGTTGAAGCGACCGAACATGACATCTGATGTCCTTTACGAAATCGTCGACAAGTGGAAGACCGAAGGTAGCTGGCCAAGCATCAAGAGCTAGAAGATGGATATTTTAGACGACGTGCGATACGAGTATTTCTCACGATTTTGCCCATGATTAGGTTGCTCGTCTCGTCTTACTCAGAGCACAGGACCTTACATCTCTTTGCATTTGGTCTGTACGCCGACAGTAGTTTCCCTGCGGTGACCGTCCGGCCTCCGTTTATTACCACCTCGATGATACTTAGTGTACGCAACATTTAATGAACCATTTACTTTGACTGTCTCGACACAAAATTGTTCATACGCCGAATGCAACGGCCTGACTTCCGTATAGCCCAGATAGGACGTGTACCCCTCCATCTTCACCAGCACCCGCGGCTACGTAGATGGGCACGAAATGCTCTTCCCGTGGATGTGCTGATCGAAAACATTCGTGTTGGGTGAGCGTGACAAGCGCAGTCCTCCTTGCATCAGGCTTCAAGCGGGACTGAGTACGGAAACGTACGACCGACAGTTCTGAAGAACCACTCACGTCGGAGACAGAGATGGCGGAAGCCACGGCGTCGTTGAACCGATGAAAGGGTAGGCTAGCAGTTTCGGGGGCAAAGCTCGCCAAATCACGCAGATTGTGAGTAGTCAAACCGCCGGATAATATCAAGATGCCTTCTTCCCTGTGGTGCTTGATCCAGTCGTGACCAAAGACCGGCCAATCATGCACTGCACGCACCTGAGGCTTGTGATCGCCTTTCCAAGCGCCCAATTGCCCTCCGGACTCAACGATCCGTCAATGGAGGCCTGCACGATGGGCACGCCGCGAAAAACTTCGCCGAACATGAGACGGAAGGGAACGAAGACTCCGTGGTCTGAGCCGGAACCCTCGAAACCTCGTCCGTCTAGACCACGGACTTCATCCTTCGTCGACAAACGTGCGCGGATACCGGCCTATAGAAAAAAGGAACGGGCGTGAGGGGGCACCAACGGCGAGGCTCAGCAGCAGCAGCACATCTTGGAACAGCTGAACGACGCGTCGGGAAAGCGTCGCGTCACCGCGCGAACTGAACTTGAGTCTGTAGACTTCTGGATCGAAGTTGTAGTAATCCATGAATAGAGGATTTTCGTCCCCATAGTCGGTTACTTTTTCACCGTAAGGTGAATATCAAAAAACGCGGAAGGGGAAAAGGACGTACCGAGTTGCTCCCCTTCCGTCTCCCAGTGTGCACTAAATACCAGGATGCCCTTTGGCTGGTACTTGGAAAGTAAGGCAGGTCCGAAATCACGCAGGAAGTTGGCAACGGGACTCTCTAGACCACTGTACTTGATTATGGAACGCCACTGAGGATCTCGATCAGCGACATTGCTGGGGATGGCTAGGACGGGAGAGCCGTGTCCGAAAAAGAAAGATGGTATAGAGTCAGGAGAGCCGGGGAGCGTAGCAAGACGATCTTGCCAGGCAGAGCGAGTGAGCGGGAGGTCTGAAGCCATGGTAAACGTCGTGTGACTCAGATTCTCTCTTGATCTCATGTCCAACAGGTCCAATGCTGGGAGCTGGCTTCGAGGGACCGCCATTCGAAAGGGCACGGCTACACCGACGACACGCTCTCATACACCTCAATCACAGTCGAATACATCGATAGTCTTTAGCGGCGGTGTCAAGGATGCCTCGGGCAGGACGTCAGAGTATTTCGTCCGTGTCCATCTCCCCACATTCCACAATGTCGACTGACTGTGAGTTAGGCTATGGACGACCAGTGTCCCGTATGCAAATCAGACAGATACTTGAATCCAAAACTACGGCTGCTTGTCAGCTCTTGCTACCACAAGATGTGCGCCACGCTTTCCTCGCTTACACCGTTTCTTCTTCTTCACGTTCACAATAAGGTGTGAATCTTGTATAGATCGCTTGTACACCTTGGGACCCGCACCATGTCCTGTTTGCGGGAAAACTCTCAAAAAGATGACCTTCATCCCTCAGACGTTCGAGGATCTTGTCGTGGAAAAGGAGGTCGCAGTCAGAAGAAAACTCGCGAAAGAGTCAGTAGTGGGACAATCTCTCCCACGTATTTTACTCATGGTGCTTAGGTTTAACAAGCGGAGAGAGGACTTTCCAGATCTTCGTTCATACAACGATTACCTACAGGAGGTGGAGGACATCAGTAAGCGCCGAACCTCCCGCGGTTTATTTCGCAGGCCTGTGAACAGTTCCACATTGCAGCCTTTAACCTCATCAACGACATCGACATCCCTCGAAACCCAGGCGCGCATCGCTGAGTATCGGAAGGAGAACGCGGCCCTCACCGAGCTCAACCAACAACGCGAGGAGGCATATGCCCACGCCCTGAAGGAGCAAGAAGATGCCGAGCGCCGCGAGAGACAGCTGAGGGCAGAAGAGATACGCCGCGCGGAAGAGGAAGAGCGCGAGGCGCGCGAAGGCGAGCGCCGCGCCCTCATCGACAACCTGGAGCACAGCGACGCCGACGCCACGCGGCTCGTCGCGCAGGCCCGCTCCGAGGCGCTCAGGCGGGCAGCCGCGCGCACCGCCGCGGCGCAACAGGCGGTGCAGCAGAGCTCGGCGAACCTGCTGCGCTCGCGCGCGGCGCAGAGCGCCGTCGTCCCCGATCAGCCCCACGTCCCACTGCAGGACGACTATTACGCGTACGAGGACCTGTACTCGCTTCGGAGCTCGTACTTCGACCCCGCCAGCGATGCCGTGAGGCGGGACAAGGAGGGCATCATGCGTGCGGGCGGGTATCGCATAGAGGAAGCGTGGGCACGCGCTATCCGAAGCGCAGTGGCGGGTCTGGACCTTCTATCTTACTCTCCCCGAGCAACTAGCACTGAGGGACTTGATGTAGACATTGTGATGGCGCCGACGTCGTCCGATTAAACCGTGGCTTGCATTATTGTACTCCAAAATGCAATATCCTATGCACGCATAATAAAATATAGTGGTAGTGAAAAACCCCTAGATATGGCACTAACAAGGCAACACCGATGGCGCCTGATTACGAAGGTATACTGCTACCCCAATGACGCGGTAAAGGCCGGTTAGCAGACGTGTTCACTTATCACCTCCCGTCTAGCTTGTTTATCCGATTCGGTCAGCGGATCCTCCATGGGAAACCACAGCACCTGATACTTGTCCCTTTTTCTACCTTGGTGTGAGTGCTGTACTTCACGTTGTGAACTACGCAAGACTCACGCAAGTTTCTTCTCGTCGACTCGAAACAAGTTCAAAGTTTTCTTTGTATCCAATACCTTTATGTTTTCGCCTGTTTTCACGAGCCATTTTTCGACCTTTGTTCGGCTGTCGTGACTCTGGGGCCCAACTTTCGTCGATGCACCCTCCTCAGGTTCTGAGTCTTCGATGACAATGACGTTGTCATCTCCGAGAGGACTGGAATGCGGTCGCTTTGCAGAACTATCACCGTGTCGGCGCCCACCTGGAGTAGCCCGCTTTTTGTGGGACCGGAAAGGCTCTTTCAGTGACTGCACGACGTGTCGCGCTGTGCTGTATTTGCTCTCATTGGGCCGAACATCTCGCTTTCTGGATAAGTTGTAGGATGAGAGGGCCACGTCACGCAGCTGTCTCATGCGGCTATTGCAAATTACCAGCCAGCCAAGCATCCGAGAAGTGAAAGGCTTACACTGAAGGGTCGAATACGAGCAAATTGGTGGTGCCATCTCTCGTTATTTCGTACCCAATGATAGTGCGCGAGTGGCCTTGGTACTGGAGAATGAGTGGCATGCGGTCCTGTTACTACCACGGGGGTAGCCCCTCTCCACCACTCTTGGGGAGAAGCCTGGTGGTCTCGAGAGTTGGCATCGAAATACCGCCTGATCCAGTCGAGCAATGGGCCTACTTCTGCAGGAACCAGCGTTCATTCATCCAGATAGTCATATATCCTGCAACCTACTGCGATGAGGGGTATCGAAATCTGCAAGTTGACATCTGGAGGCACAGTAAGACTGGTGCCCCCACCTTGTTTTAAGATATAACATACGGGATCCCTCTGTATGTGAATGCCACGTATAATTCTTGCACACGCGGAGGTCAGTCAAACGAAGAATGATTTGGGCACAATCGTACCGGCGGTCCCGATCCACTTCTTGCGGCCGACAAGTTTCCCCTTGAACCCTTCTGCACCTTCCGGGTCAAACCCTTGAAGTGAAAGCGTTCAGCGCGTTACAATGCGGATGGTCGAATGTACTTACCATGCCCCCAAGCTTCTTCGATTAGAACCTTCAAACTGTTGACGCTAGGCGGTGTGTGGGCACTCAACAGTGATGAATACGCGGCTTGGGTGGGCTGGTCCATCAAAGCGGCGCATAGCATCATGAAGTTCCTGTGACTGGAAATTCATGAAGACACCCGTATCTCGGTGGGTAAAGGTACAAACCCACATCCCCAACCCGCATCCCAAATCTCGTGATAGATATGGACTGCCCTCTCGTAAACCGAGGACAGCACGGCGAGTCGCGCCTTTTTGCACGGAGTCCAAGAGAGTTTTTCTCAAGAGTGGTATGAGGTCTGAAAATAGGGTAAGCATTCATTCCCAGTAGGTTGAGGGAGCATGAACCAGGGGAGTGATTAGAGGGGGGTTCACTGTCTAGGGAGTGGTACCAGAAACTGTCTTTAGCAGAAGAGCGAGGAAACATCTTGTCCATTGACCATTTCGCACGACACTTTGGATACCCCGCGTTTCGGCTTACTCCGGATTATCTAACAACTGGCCTACGCGTCTCCAATCTCTCGCGTTTCTCTCAGCAGCCCACTCAACATCTAAACGATATGTCTAGGTCATACGATCGCGGTTTGTACTCCGATGTCGCTCCTCTCTACCCCATCACTAAACACCTCTTGCAGCCCTTACCGTTTTCTCACCTGATGGCCATCTATTCCAAGTATGCACCTGGAGCCCTCACCTTGACGCGCGTCTCATGTCTTGTAGGTCGAATATGCTCAGGAAGCAGTGAGAAAGGGAACCTGCGCTGTACGCACCGTCGTCTCCATGGATCTCGGTCGATCTCACTCCAAATAGGTCGGTGTGCGCGGAACCGATGTCGTAGTCTTGGGCGTCGAGAAGAAGTCCGTCCTTCAATTACAAGACCCACGGACAGTGAGAAAGGTCGTCATGCTCGATGATCACATCTGTCTTGCTTTCGCCGGTTAGTGCACCTCGATCTTCAACCCATGGAATGGAGAAACAACCGTGAATGGTTTTGGCTAGGTCTCACTGCTGATGGACGCGTACTGATCGACAAGGCAAGAGTCGAGTGCCAACGCCACCGCCTCACAGTAGAAGATCCCGTTACTGTCGAGTACATTACTAGACATGTTGCGGGCATTCAGCAGGTAACCTCCTCGGTCCGCGCAAGCCTCGCATACACTTAATTTCTACCTTCGAAAGCGCTACACCCAATCCGGAGGCGTTCGACCATTTGGTATTTCGACCCTCATCGTTGGTTTTGACCCGAATGATACAGTACCTCGGCTATACCAAACGGAACCCAGTGGCATCTACAGCGCCTGGAAGGTGCGTCTTCCCTGTCTTCCACCTCTTATGTTCATCAGTTCATGTCAACACAAGGCCAACGCTATCGGCAGGTCTCTAAAACAGTTAGAGAGTTTTTAGGAGAAGAATCATAAAGATGACATGACGCGCGACGAGAGTATCAAACTTACCTGTAAAGAGTCTCCTGGAGGTAGTGCAGACCGGTGCGAAAAAACATCGAGATCAGCGTTATGGAGAGTTACGGAAAAGTTACCGTGAGTTCAGGCATCATATATCCTTCGTCTACGCCTGGTTTATCCTCGCTTGAACGTAGAATTTGGATCTAGCTCAAATAGAAGCCATCGTCCAAGAGATCGAGCAGGAGAAAGAAGCCGGTAAGACCAAGTCACCAAGTCATCTTCTGTCTGTCCTACTCATTATGACTCATGCAGAGGCCGAAAGAAAGCGCTCCAGGTTGGCCGCTACCGCGGCTGGCCAGGCTGCGATGGCCACCCGCTGCGACAGATGCAGCCAAGCGGAAGTGGACAGTAGTTGTATTGTTTGTAATTATATAATCCGGACGAATTCATGAGTGAAGGTGGCAGGGGTTCGTTTCAACCGAATGTGGAAACAGGTTATACTATTCTGGTACGTACCCAAGGGCCCCTAGGACACCCCTCTCTGAAAGTTACGCCTGCGATCGCGTCTGACGAATCCGCGCGTTACGTTGTCGACTAATGGTCGCCCCACAGATGGTTACCAACTCTTCTGGACACATCATTTATTCCGAGATCCTGTCCGTAACCTCTGTAATGCGAAAGAATTCCAGATGGTCTTCAAGTACGCAGACATTTTACACCAGAGAATCAGCTCTCGCAAGCAACCTCGGACTTCGGCGGCCGGGCACTAATACCGCAGCAGTACCGCAGCAAGGGAGCAAGGAGGAGGATCTCATGTTGGGATTCGAACAGCTGAAGAGGACTCTTAGAAGTACGCAGGGTATGTGCACCTCCTGCGCGCAGAGGCCTTAGCTGAATGAATTGTAATCAGGCGTCTCATCTATTCCTCTCCCTGATATTCTCGCTCCTTTCCTCGCCATCGTTCGCTCGCCTTTATCCACAGGCCCAATTGCGTCGGCTGCTCTTTCTGCTTTACACTCTTTCTTCGCCTGCGGTCTCTTCTCGCAAGGTGATCCATCCGTCGATGTCGCCCTTGCAGAGCTCAGCTCGGCTGTCTCTCACTGCAAGTTTGAGGCTAGCGACTCTTCCGGCGACGAGGTTGTATTGCTTCGGATCCTGACCGTCATCGAGGACTGTATGTGCGGGAGTTGGGGCCCACAAATCGGTGATATTGAAGTGTGTGAAATGCTGGAGACCGTCCTTGCAACGTGTGTCCAGATGAGACTTAGCGGTCGGTACTCCCCTTTCGTTCCCATCCTCTGCTTATTCACAAGTCCACAGAGGCTCTGCGACGTTCAGCGGAACTTACGATGCACCAGCTCGTGAGAACGGTCTTCTCGAAACTACACGACCTCGACCCTGAGAGTGAAGAGAAAAAACTGTCGAGCGTGCCGCTCTCGGGGACAGACCAACCCCCACCACCTGCAGACCAGTTATCAGGTGAGGGCGCAACTGCTAGTCAATCAGTTACCCCCACCACGCAGGCCCCGCCGGATGTTTCCGGGATACGGAAGTCAGGATGTATGTCGTTGCCCTTTCCGTAGATTTCCCAGCATTGACGTGTGTCTAAGATGGACTGCCGTCGATTGTCGAGCTTCTCCGTGTTCTGGTGAACATCCTCGACCCACATGACCGCGTCCATACAGACTCGACGAGGCTCTTGGCGCTAGGCGTATTAAACACATCCTTTGAGGTGTCTGGCTCGCGTTTAGGCGATTTTCCTACTCTACGCGCCATGATCCTCGACCACGGATGCAAGTACCTGTTCCAGCTTGCTCAATCAGATAATTCCTCCGTTTTCCAACTGACACTTCGCACAATATCCACCATGATGAACGCTATGCGAAAGTACCTGAAGCTTCAGCAAGAACTATTTCTCGCATATACGTTAGATCGGCTTGCACCTCCAGTGACGGGCAAGCCGAGTCGTCTCGGGACGCCAGTCCCGAAGAGCGGGTTTTTCTCTCCTCGTCCTGGAACTCCCAGGTCTCATTCCCCCAGCCTTGAGCTCGTCGCTGAGACCGAAACAGACAGCCCCACACCAAACAAGCCATCCGTCGTACCAGCACGCGGCGGGGCGCGGGATCTGCTGCTAGAGACCTTTGGTCAAATATCGAGCCATCCTGGCTACCTCGTCGAACTATTCAGCAACTATGACTGCGACATTAATGCCGAAAACCTGTTTGACAGAGTTTTGGAACTATTAACTAAGGTCGACACGAAAAGACAAATTGACTGGTTGGTCGCTCATGACTTTCCTGATTTTCTAGGGTGTATACACAGATTATTACGGGGAATCATTGCCGTTTTCATATTTGAGTGCCCAGCACCTGTGCCTGGACGTCCTTCTTACCTTCGTCAATGCGATGGCTACCCGTGCCACTGATGTGAGTGATTTTAATTCAGCGGATGGCTCCATGCTGACCATGAGATGGTCAGCCGAGCACAGAATGGCCTGAGGTTCGTCGACGCAAGCCCAGTAGGCGCGCATGTCCCAATCTGTTCTAATCCTTTTCAGAGCTATATCTCCGCTGAGGAGCTGATGCGACGAAAATCCAAGAAGCGGCTCATTTTGGCTGGTGCTGCTCGCTTCAATAATAAACCAAAGGCAGGGCTCGCATTCCTCGAAGAAAACGGCCTCATCTACCACGACCTTTCCGAAGGGGTTACTCACCCGCAGAGCCTTGCCCGGTTTCTGAAAAGCAGCACCCGGCTAGACAAAAAACTTTTAGGAGATTTTATCTCGAAGCCAGAGAATATTGAGGTTCTGAAGGCTTTCATCGGTCTCTTCGACTTTCGCGAAGTGCGTATATCATTCGTGGTTGTACCTGTGCTCAACCTTCGCTCGTTAATTTAGAAACCTATTGCGGACGCGATGAGAGAAATGTTGGAAACGTTCCGATTACCCGGGGAAGCTCAGCAGATTGCCAGAATTACTGAGACATACGCCGAGATCTACTTTGCGTCTCAGCCAGGTCTCGTTTCTTTCCATGGAGTCGCAGTCCTGTCGCTCACACCACCTCTTAGCTGAGATAAAAAGCCAGGATGCGGTTTACGTCCTTGCGTATTCTGTGATCATGTTGAACACTGATCTACACAACCCGCAAGTTCGGGTAAGTCGATACGCATGGCCGTAGCTCATTCGTTCTGACCGCAACTTCTTTCTCAGAAACGCATGACCATCGAAGATTACCAGCGAAATCTGAGAGGTGTCAACGATGGATCCGACTTCTCGCCCGAATATCTTGTGAGTGATACGATGAATGTATGGGGGCGGTATCACTCAAGCCCTTCATAGCAAGCTGTTTACGACTCAATAAGAAAACAAGAGATAGTAATGCCCGAGGAGCATACTGGCCAACTGGGCTTCGAGTTTGCTTGGAAAGAGCTGCTCGTTCGCTCGAGACAATCCGGTATGCAGTGACGTGCATGTCTCCGTGTATTGAGACCACCCCCGCTTTCTAGGAGAACTCATGATCTGTAACTCCCCTGTCTTTGACAAGGAATTGTTCAGATCCATGTGGAAACCTGTTATTTCTGCGATCACTTTTGCGTTCATGACTTTTGACGACGACTACATTATCGAACGTGCGATCGCAGGCTTTCGACAATGCGCGACTCTTGCCGGTCATTTCCAGCTTCCGGAAGTGTTCGATTATGTGGTTATTTCGCTCTCCCAGGCAACGAGCCTTCTTTCTGAGAACCTCCCGTCCGAGGTTCCCGTGTATCCGGTGGTGGAAGTCGAAGGGCAATCTATTACCGTGTCCTCACTGGCCGTCAACTTCGGTGCTCACCTGAAGGGGCAACTCGCTGCCGTCGTCTTGTTCAACATCATGAACGGCAACGGTGACGCCATTCGCGAGGGCTGGATTCAGGTCCGTCGCTTTGTCCTTCTACTCTTTCAGGTGCTTGATGCTATGCAGGTCTTCGAAATTCTCTTAAACCTGTTCATACACTCGCTGCTCCCCACCAGAATGCTTCAGATGGAGGATTTTTTGGGTGGTGTTTCCATGATACCTTTGCGCGGAAGCAGTAGTCAGCCGACACGATCAGCACCGAGGAGCGACGGCCTTTTGTCCACCCTTTCCTCATATTTGATGACACCGTACAGCTCCGCAGAGGACAATCCTGTTCCCAGTGCATCTGATGTCGACATCGAAAACACCCTTTGTGCACTTGATTGCATTTCGACTTGTCGACTGGAAGAACTATACGCGCAGATCATGTATGTATTGGCATCGTCACTTAGCGTGCATCACTGACTCGTCACAGGCAGCTGGAGTTGGACCCTTTGGTTGCAGCTGTTAGGTCACTGGAGGCTCTGGCTTATGAGAGAACAAATGCAAGACTTCAACACGAGTCCGATGATACCCCTTCCGACTACGCGTCGCCTCGACCACTGCCGTATGACCCAGCTTCGGTCTTTTTACTCGAGATGATGGTCAGCATTGTCTGTAATACACCCGCACACATAGAAGAGCTATGGTGAGGTCTGCCGTCATGAGGAGACACCTAGCTAATTATTCCTCAGGCCCATAGTTTTCGAGCACTTGTCTCTGCTGCTCAAATCTTCTCAAAAATACAGCATTCTTCTCGTCGAACGCGCTGTCGTCTCTGTGATGCGCATTTGCCTTATCTTGGCTGCTAAGGTGAGTTGACGACGCGTCGTCGTAAAAACTAGACTGACAACACGGGTCAAAACAGCCAAACCAATTGCGCGATCAGATATACCTCTCCTTTGATCTTCTTGGAGGTCTCCCGCCAGCAGTAGCGAATTCGGTAGCAGAGCAGGTCATTTCGGGGCTGGTCCTCATCGTGCAAAACCACCGCGAGGTCATCAGTTCGCAAACTGAATGGAACATCGTTCTGGCATTGGTCCGCTCGAGCGTTTCGAACCTTGAGGCGGCTCGTGTGTCATTTGACCTCATCCAGCGACTCACCGCTGAAGGTCCCGAGCAACGCATCAGTACGGACAATGTCGCCGGTCTTGTCGCTGTGCTCGATGATTTTGTTACTGCTGCTGGGATCGTGGCCAAAGTAGAGCACCAGCACGCAAGACGGCGTCCTCAACCTGGTCCATCTAGGTAAAAAGGTTCGCAGCCGTGGCGACATCGTTTGCTGACTTGGCCCTAGTTCCTCCATCGTCGACCGTGGGCGGAGAGCTGTCGATCTCCTGTTCGAAGTCCTCAAGTGCATACCCGCTCTGACGGAAAACCGGGGAGACGCGCACGACAAAAGTCAGCCAAGTTTCCAGCCGGATCTATTTTATTCTAGCTGACTTTTTGGCACAGGCCGCCATCAGCTCACTCTCCCGGTGTTGATTTCGTTATCCCGCCATGCCACTTCTGCTTCACCCGAAATTCGTTACTCTGCGCTCTCGTCGCTCTCCCGCGCGCTCCTTGGACCGCTCGTCGCCGTGCCTCCCGCTGACGTCGCAGAAGTTTTCCAACGGGTGCTCTACCCACTGCTCGAAGCGTTGATCGCTGCCCCGAGTGACGCAGAAATGACGGAAAGTCGGCTGCGCGCGTCTGCGTTGCTGTGCAAGGCGTTCATGAGGTTTGATATGAACGACAACGCGACGGGCCAGAACGTCACCGAGCGCTGGGTGCAAGTCCTCGACTATTTGGACCAGCTCATGAGCACGGACCGAAGTGACCAGCTGGTACGCACCCGCCCGCCTTCCTATTTTCGGAACGTTGCATTGACGGATCGCCCCGTGTTTGTGCAGTCGGAAGCGGTGCCCGAGTCGCTCAAGAATGTAATCCTCGTCATGCAGTCGGCGGGCTTACTTGTACCCCCCACGGTGGACGAACGTGGCGACCCACGAGACGAGCCGAACCGGCTATTATGGCAAATCACACACGACAAAATTGAGCAATTCATGCCCGGATTCATGGGAAGCGTCATACCGCCGGCACCGGCCCCTTCCACCGGGCCGACAACGATAGCTGCCACGTCTGCTGAAAAGCCAGATTTGCCAGCGCTGAACGCTTCGGACGATTACGCAAAAGAACCATCCTTGAGAACCCCCACTGTCTAGCCAGGCGTCTGTTTCATGTCGTAGCACTCTTTGTTATTCTTTCGCACTCTTTCGAATTCCATGACAAACGAACGAGCAGTGCTACCTTCTGTACCGACTGCTTTTACAAGAAACAACAGGACGTGGTCATGAACCACGGTTTGACAATCTACAGGAATTTCATCTTGGATGGTCTGAATGAAAAAGGCTTGTCAAATGGATTGGAGATATCACAGAGGGGACTTCGCACCTGACGCGAGAATAGAGGGCAGCGAGGATGCCAAGTGGCGCCAGCGTATAGACAACGAGGCGGACAACAAAGGCGCTTGTCATGGTCATCCAGGTCGACCAAGCGCCGCCAAGGTGGACCGTTGTCAGGAGGAAAGGCAAAAGGAGATACCCAGACAACCGGTGGTATTTCCAAACCAGCTTGGCCCTGTGACCCCCTCCGAACGCCGCGCCTCCAAACCAGACGCTTCCCGCACCGACTAAGACCTGAACTAAGAGCCAAGAGCCGGCGATTGACCCGAAGGCCTAGAATATAAGGGGCGCTGTAAGCATCCTGTAAAAGGGAGAGGAGACGGGCATACACCGTGCCAGGTGGTGATGTGAGGAGCGCCGTGGGATTCCTTGTTGTACCACATGGCAGATGAGCCAAGACCAATAGCCAGGAAGCCTGTAATCATCGCAATCTGATGGCGCCAGAGGCCGGCGGCCTTTGTCTTTGGCTGGGACGTCGGTTGAAGGGTGAGGATGCCTATATGCGCGCATACAGTCAGTCTTGGGCCGAGAGAGACCAGGAGGAAATGGACCAAAGGTGAAGCACGCAATAGCGAAGGTGTTGAAGGTGGGGTGGAAAGCAAACCAGGAAAGATTGATTGGGTCATTGGACAAAATGACGGTCCACGTCGTGAGGACCAAGACCTGTGTTTCGTCGAAAAGGTGAGAGACGGGCAGGCTGTGTGGAAACGACGACTGACAAGTGCTGATGCCTAAGAGTGGTGCCAGTAAGGGACGGTGACAGAACGAAGAGGACAGATAGACATACCAAGGCGATGTAGAAGGCGGGGGTGTCGCCGGACCTGGTCGGGTCAATGGCATGTTGGTTGTCGCTGCCCATGAGTGCGTCGTGTTCGTCTGGTGATCCAGAAGGGTCCATGCGGATGGAATGTGAACGGGAACGAGGGAACGATCATCCCTCTTTAATAAGTAAACGCGATGACACAACGAGGACGAATAAGCTGACAGCGCTGACACATCGAGATTTCCAATGTTCACACACTAACACCACACATGCGTGCCATGTCTCTATCTTCACAGCCACTGCACCTGTTTTCACATATCTTGTACGGTTCGCGTGTTCTGTCCTGCCTGCGTTCGCATGTCCCCCCCACTTTACAGTAATCCTTGATCGCACCCTCACATGGCGTCATATTATCCCACGTGCGCTCCCGGTTGCACGTTTTCCTTTTTCCACAATCGCGGGAAAGGACCTGGCGTGCGTGCAACGAGATGGTTATAGATGCTCTAAACTGGCTGTGGCTGCAGCTCGGTAAATGCGGAAGTCGATAGACCCATGTCGTTGACGGGCTGAGTAAGATCGAGCTGTGGAAGAGATCTTGGCTCGGATTCTGGCCTTCTGTGGTGGGTGGGCGTCACGCCGAAGCCACCGCTGGAAGCCGGGATGATACCGTGACATCGATTTCTCATATAGGCACACCGGTCGTATTCCTGTCCCTTTTTGTTGCTGTGCAATAGCTACACCGTCCGATATGTCTGCACCTTCCAATTCCGAGACAACCAGCATCGTCGAGAGGTACCTGTCTTGCCCGGCAGCCCGAAATCTTCCTTGATCTGATCTATCCGGTGCCCAGTAGTTCCGCCGACACAGTCCCAGTGCCCTTGTCGTACGTCTGGCGTATTTCACTTCACCTGCCTCCTATAGTGCTCAAACATAATACAGGGCGGACACATCTCCTGAGCAGTGCGTCGATAACAGCAGCTTCCCTTACACAAACTAACGTACTCCAGGCCTCCTTCCCCTTATCACCCGAAAGGCCCCCCTTCCAAGCCCGTTGCGGGAAAGCCAAAAGGAAAATAAACTTGCGTGCTCGATGTGGGCTACTTCGTACGTATTCGTCCATCTGTTGCTGCCAACCAGAACCAAGTCTAATAGTATTTTAAATGGTCCCACTGCACTTCTGACAGAGTCTACCCGGTGTATTAGCGTTGACGATTTTTGTACTACCCTGAGTTGAAAATGTGATTAGTGCCTTTTTCCGGACCTCACTGGATAGGCTAGGCAGCGGGTGGTGTTGGTGAGGTGGTGACAATATAAAGGTATCGATTGAAGTGAAGACTCGGACGAAGTGAAACTACAGTACTCAACGTCAGATTACACCTCCACTTCGTCGTTCCGTTTATTCCTTTCGATCTCCCTTCCTTCCCAATCTCCGAATTCGTGCGTTCGCCCTCCGAGTCCAGTACCAGCTTGACTTTTCAACTCAATATCCATTTCATCCAATCTTTTCACGACCGTTGCCCACACGCACCATCGGGATGTATTACGACGACGACTAGGATGACGACCCGTACGCGCCGCGCATTGGACCGGTAGCGATGCCATCGTCTCGCTCGAAGTTCGCGCCTTACTTTTCAGGACATGCAGATTTGTTTGAAGATTTTATTTGAAGGCCTAGCGTACGACTGCATGTGCTGACAGACCCGCAGCGAGTCGGCGTGATCATTCGTGATGTTGACCCCTTGATGCGTGAATTCTGGAAGTCTCTCAACGGATATCGCTCCCGTAATTGGCTCCTCTTCCGAAAATCCCTCGTCAATGTCCTCAGCAATACCACTCCATGGCACCAGAGTATGAAACAAAAGCTGCGTGGTTACGTTCAAGACACTTCCAGAAGACGGATGGGCTGTGAGGACAATGTGCTATAGTACTACAGACAGTTCCTCTGCTTTGGTGCTCCGCTGGTGCACTTCAATTGGGCCACCTGTTGGAAGAAGAACGCAACGCTGCATTTCGTATGGATTTCACCCCGAGGACCGTGAAGTCATTTGACCCCGTCTTCTCGGCAAGCGTCCCCTCCAACCTCCCAGTATCCCCTTCCATTTGAAGACGTGTTCGGCTGCGCAAGAGCAGCATTCGCGTATAACGGTGCCTCCCCGGCCGCCCTTCAAGTTCCCTGGTCGTCAGAATATCAGTTCGGACCCTCGAGCGTGAGACGCGAACAGCTAGTCGCCAAGAATCGATCGCGAGACATGTACGGACTCCGAGAAGTGACGCGCACTGCCACCTCGAATGCCGAGACAACGACTTCCCCCTGCCTTCGTACTCGACACCAGATTCAGACCTCCCCTGTTCTTTGATCTTGCCTTCGGAATCTCAGCACACGCAAGCGCCTCTGGTGACGGTCGATCAGCTCGAGCCAACGTATACGTCGTCGTCTACGTTGCTCCCCTCGGCCTCACCTTCCCCGACTCATACTCATTTACTCGCACCCTCAGCTGCTGCTGACGTCCCCGAGATCTTATCTACACATTCTTTGCCTTCGACTGCGCCCACACCCTCTCCCATGACTTTGATTTCGTCTGGTTTTCGGTGCTTGCCCTCAGCAATGGAACTTCAACTCGAGCCCGATCCTGTGTGCACGCCTTCGATCACTCTGATTACCCCTTCCCTGCCATCGACCCCCTCACTTGCTTCCTCAAGTTTGACGACGTCCCCAAGCTCGTGTCCGTACCCCTTCTTTTGTCTTCAATCACGTCAATGCATTTAGAGTGCGTGCCTTCCCTGGTGATATTGGCAGTAGACGATGGGCTTGAGCCCGAGTCGGCGTTAGTGTCTCGGATCCCTTCGAAGCTTGATCCATCCTTGTACATGCTATCATCCCCTCTCGACCATTCATCTGCGTCCCATCTTTCACCTTCGACCCTTGAGATCTCGTCGTCATTTGTGCTTTCCGCAGCTTTCGACACCTGACTCCCTACTGGTCCCGCCGCCGTACAATCAGTCACCATTCTTGTTGGAATCTCTCAGATATTGCGAGTCCCCGTCTTCCCCTTCGTCTGCTGCCGATGTCGCTCCGCTGAGTTCTGAGTCCCCGGAGTTTTCAAGGTTCGAGTCGTCGCAAGGCGAATCCATTAGTGAATCCATTAGTTTCCACCCAGCTTGAAGTCACGCCATCCTCTGCGTCGCCAACGGTTCCTCGCATCCCGCAGCAAGTCACAATGGCCCAATGGCTGCTGAATCTGGACATTCGACTGCTTGAACGGCAGGGATCTTCGCTGGTTTACGATGTCCCGTTGACCAAGCCGCCGGCGCTCGCGCCGAGTCTGAGTCCGGTACTTCTGCTCTGCTCTTCCGGCTTCGCACTCGCACTTGTCACTGCGGGAGTTCTAGCTTCGATACTCAACATTTTAGCAACCGTTTCCACCTTCGCACGCAAGTTCTGGAAGAAGAATGAAGACGTTGGCAGTCGTCAGAACGGCACCTTCAAGACATTCAAGTCATGCGACACCTCGACGCAACGACTTCAGTTCGGATACACGCCTCGCGCCGCACGCCTGGTTTTCGACCCTGGAGGCTCAGTTTTCATACCAGACCCAGTACACGAAGACTCGGCGACCCTCTCCCTCTTCTCTGCAGGCAGGCACGTCCATCTGTAATTACCTCTCGGCCATACAGCCATCTTGCAGTCTCAACGAGCTTGAGCGCTGTATTTCTTCTGTGGCTTCAAGGCCTCACTGGGGCAGTTAACCATAAATAGCTAATATGAATTTATTCGACAGCATTTATGGTCGAGTATTGATGCACTATCTCTGTCACTTTCATTATCACTATTTCACACGGTCTTACCTCTCGCTAGCGCGTTTTTCCTGACGAATAAGATCTAGGAGGTGGTTAGTGGTGTCGCTAAGCTGTCTGGACTCTGGGGTCGTATTCTGGGACGAGGATCGGATTAACGGATAGCGTGTCCGAGTTCTGGGGATATCTTCAGTCCCCTTAGCCGAAGGTGTTCTTCCGCCACGTCTGTGTCAACACAAGCGATCGGGGTTACCTGCGAGTGTAACGCCGCTCGAAATTGTTAACACCGAATTAGTGCTTCGAATATCGATGCATATATTGATGAGGTGTGTGTGTGATGACTCGTTCGATCGGGAATGCTCAGTCAGCTCGAGCGTTTCTTTAATGTTTGGAAAGAAAGTAGGCATATAAGAAGGTCCCGACTCAGACGGCGTCCCCATCATCTCGTTCCTTCCCCATGGATTCGATTCAGTCCGTTGTCGGTTACGACGAAGAGCTCCCTGTTACGAATCACCACGAGTAAATTCCAGTTTACTTTATACATCCGCCCCATCTCCTATTCCACTTACTCTCTCTGTAGTATATACTCAGCGATTGACCCGAAAGAGGCATTCGCAAACCAAACATACCGTGGCAAGGTCGTGCTCATCACGGGCGCATCTCGTGGAATCGGACAGGAAACTGCCATCACCTACGCAAAGGCCGGTGCAAACGTGGCTATCACGGGGCGTTCGCAAGAGACTCTTGATCAAACAGCTGCTATCATCCATGCGGCAGTGTCGGGCGCTCAGGTACTTGCAGTTCCCACTGATGTGCGAGACCCCAAGGCTACAGAGGCAGCAGTACAAGCCACACTCGAGCGTTTCGGTCGGCTCGATGTCCTCGTTGTCAATGCAGGTGCTTTGAGTAACTTCAACCAAAGTACGTAGGTCAATGAAGAAGCACACCCGTCCTCAGTCCTAACTTTGCGACTGTAGAGATGGGTGACAAGGGCCCTGATCAGTGGTGGAACACATTTGAGGTCAATGTCCGAGGCGTTTACAATACTGTCCGGTTTGTTTTCGTCGTCTTCTCTTTCCAGAGATCGGGTCCTAATAGAGGTCAAGGGCCTCGCTATCGGCGCTCGAGAAGACTAGCGGGCGTATTGTGGTCGTCTCCTCTAATGCTGCGCAGCTCCGCTTCCCACATGGAAGCGACTACGCTATTTCGAAACATGCTATTAATCGCCTGGTTGAATTCATCGCCCTTGGTGCGTAGGCTTGCTTAATCATTTTCAAATGTCTCATGCTCTACTCTTTGGAAGAATATCCCAAGTTGACTGTCTTTTCGTTGCACCCGGGAGGCATCAGGACGCAGATGACTGAAGAAGCGGGCGTTGAATTCCCTGATTCCACGATCTTTGACACGCTGCAACTTCCAGCGGCAACGATGCTCTACCTTACTTCTGGTCGGGTCGACTGGTTGAACGGAAAGTCAGTGCTATATGTGCCTGATGGTGCTGCAGTTCACGTTCTGACGGCTTTGATACGCCAGATATCTGGCGGCCACCTGGGATATTTCAGAGGTTGAGAGGGACTGGAAAGAAAAGGTACAAGCGGGGGGTGTTCTTATTAACAAGTTGGCCATTCCAAAGTGATTTGCTACCTCCTTGCTTGTAGGCACAGTATGTGTTGCGCATTATGTTGCTAAAGCGCTCAAGGGTGTGCATGATATCATTAGGTTGTGGCCGGTGGCTAGAAGGAAGATGATATCTATTCCGCCTTTCTCTTATCATCATTCGACACACTAGCCCTTCAGATCCTGTAGCCCAGCCTGAAATCTTGTACGGGTCAAACCACTAGCTGCGGCTCCTCCTCCGAAGTCGGTCTCTGAACTAGATTAGGGTGAAGGCGCTTCGGATCCACCTTAAATAAATCACACCAAAACTATCGCCACCTCACACAACCCAGTACAGTTGCCACTCCCGCTGTCGCTGTCTCAAGATGCCGAGGAGCCAGGATATCAACCTCTGCAGTCCCTACAAGGCAAATCTACCTAGCTCGACGTAGTTTTAGTTTTCCAGGCCAGGTGTTGTGGGCAATCTGCAAGGCTGTAAAATACGGGTAGGTGGTCGTATTTGTTTTTTTTTCTGTCGTCACTTCGCAGGTTCAACCAAGACGGGTTGTATTCTGGGACGAGGATCGGATTAGCAAATAGCGTGACCGAGTTGTACTCCCTCTGAGAGCCTGGGCTCTCCTTAAAGTGGTTGTTCTATTGTTCTGAGTCCATGGACTCGACTGTTGCGATGCGACTGGACGGAGGTCGCTGAGGCGGCCCTGAAACGGGGGTCAGGTGGCGGGGATACCTCAGTCCGCCGAAGGTGTTTCCGATGGCGAGATCGGGAGGGGGGTTGAGCGGACAAATATGCAGACACGTCCGCCGCGAAAATTGTAGCTAACGTGTTCCCGCTTACCTGGGTGGTGTGAAGGGGTCGTTCGAAAAATTTAAATTTAATTCATATTTTAAAAAAACTTGGGGGGTCGTACAGCCCGGAGTGCGTTCTGAGACCTGGGTGAGGAGGGGACCGCCCAGTCACAGTGGTGTAGTAGTTGTCTATGGGGTCTTCGTGAGGGGGTCTGAGAGTGTTGTTGGACCGGAGAGCTCGCCATCCCCTGCGAGGAGTCTCCCGTGGGGTAGTTCGTGACGGTGTACTCGGTCACAGATGTTAAGGAGGGGGGGAAGTGGGGCGTGTGATAGGGTGGTTGAGGGTGATACGTTCGTGCGGGGGGAGAGTCGGCGTCGTGCTCCATAGAGCTCTAGACGAAGCAGAAGTCGCGAGGTAATCCAGGCGGTATTTCTGCAGCAAAGAGGTGTTAATATTGGCAAACTATTCTAGAACCAGCACTATTCTAAAAGAGATGGCGGTGGTAAGGAGGAAAGGGGGCGACATGTGGACGCGGCATCTTGTACCTCTTTTGCGATATTTTGGAGGAGAGTGAATATCATCTCGTCGTACGGGACTGGTTAGGCGACGTTTGTAGGTAGCGCTTCGGGTGATGGATTAGTACGCAAGCGGCCTACCTCGGACGAGAAGTATGACGAGCCCGACTGAGCAAGCTTAGGTTGTTCGACGTCGCGAAGGCGAGCAGGAAGGACGTCGTTACAAGCGACCTTAGCACGAAGCTGTTCGATACGATGGTTGCGCGCCCCCCGCTTCTCGTGGACGTCTCGCTGGCAGTCGCTGCTTCCACTTGCGGCATGTTGAGATGGGAACATTAATTTCCGGACAAGGGAAGAGACAGACCGAATGAGTGATATTTTGTCGACGTTAGGGTGACCTTCGATATCGGAGTCATCAGATACCTGTAGGGAGGATCGCATTAGAAGGACAAGAGAGAAAGAGGACGGACGAACCTCGAGTTGGTCCCACTTGGAATAGTTCAAGGGCATGATGTGTGCTGTGTCCTCTTACCACCAGTCTCCGTCATGAACAGAGGTCTCATACATCGGTGGGAATAGCAAGTATCCAAGCGCCCGAAGCCGCCGCATGGATCACTGTGACTGTCTTATCAAGGGTCGCTTACGGACGCCATGCGATGGCCTTGATGGCCTTGTTTGCACTGGCCATTGTGTAAGGTGATGGCAATTTCCTGCCCGATGCCGCGAGATGTGCCTGTGATGAGTACGACCTTACCACGGCGGAGGCGGCCCGCCCATTCGACCGCTTCCGTGACTCAACCAATATTTCGACGGTCTCCTAGGCCGAGCTCATGTATGATTCAGGTTCATGGGTGTGTACCCTCAAGACTCGTCTCCGCTGACAAGCGATCGGGGTTACCTGCGGGCGTAACCCTGCTCGGAATTCTTAACACCGAATTGGTGCCGACGATATCACAATCCCGACACAGATAAGAAGGTCCCAGCTCAGACGGCGTCCCCATCATCTCGTTCCTTCCTCATGGATTCGATTCAGCCCATTGTCGGTTACGACGAAGAGCTCCCTGTTACGAATCACCACGAGTAAGTTCCAGTTCACTTCATACATCCGCCCCTCCTATTGCACTTACCCTCTCTGTAGTATATACTCAGCGATTGACCCGAAAGAGGCATTCGTAAACCAAACATACCGTGGCAAGGTCGTGCTCATCACGGGTGCATCTCGTGGAATCGGACAGGAAACTGCCATCACCTATGCAAAGGCCGGTGCAAACGTGGCTATCGCGGGGCGTTCGCAAGAGACTCTTGATAAGACAGCTGCTATCATCCATGCGGCAGTGTCGGGCGCTCAGGTGCTTGCTGTTCCCGTTGATGTGCGAGACCCCACGGCCACAGAGGCAGCAGTACAGGCCACACTCGAGCGTTTCGGTCGACTCGATGTCCTCATTGCCAATGCAGGTGCTTTGACTACCTTCAACGAAAGTACGTAGGTCAATGAAGAAGCACACCAGTCTCAGTTCTAACTTTGACGACTGCAGAGATGGGTGACAAGGGCCCTGATCAGTGGTGGAACACATTTGAGGTCAATGTCCGAGGCGTTTACAATACCGTCCGGTTTGTTTCGCCATCTTCTCTTTCCAGAGATCGGGTCCTAATAGAGGTCCAGGGCCTCGCTATCGGCGCTCGAGAAGACTAGCGGGCGTATTGTGGTCGTCTCCTCTATTGGTGCGCAGCTCCGCTTCCCACATACAAGCGACTACGGTATTTCGAAACATGCTGTTAATCGCCTGGTTGAATTCATCGCCCTTGGTGCGTAGGCTTTCTGAACCAGTTTCAAATGTCTCAGGATCTACTCTTTGGAAGAATATCCCAAGTTGACTGCCTTTTCGTTGCACCCGGGAGCCATCAAGACGCAGTTGTTTGAAGAATCGGGACTCCCTGATGAAACCCCCGTTGACACGCCGCAACTTCCAGCGGCAACGATGCTCTACCTTACTTCTGGTCAGGTCGACTGGTTGAACGGAAAGTCAGTGCTATATGTGCCTGATGGTGCTGCAGTTCACGTTCTGACGGTTTTGATACGCCAGATATCTGGCGGCCACCTGGGATATCTCAGAAATTGAGAGGGACTGGAAAGAGAAGGTACAAGCGGGGGGTGTTCTTATTAACAAGTTGGCCATTCCAAAGTAGTTCGCTACCTCCGTGCTTGTAGGCACAGTACGGCACTGTGTTGTGCATTACAAGACATCGCGAGATGTTGCTTACAAGATACTTTTCACACGACAACACATGCACAGTTGACAACCATATTCTCAGCAGTGTCCGAGCGTGCGCGCTTGCGCAACTGCAAAACGTCCACTTACTGCCTAGATTTGATGGTATCCCGTGTCACAAGTCCTCCAACGCTCCCATCGGCACCACTACACACCTGACTAGCAGGAGGACGTACACCTGGCCATTGATGCTTGCTTGTCGTGTCCTGGCAAGCTCTCGCCAATCTCGGTTTTTTGAGAGTCGGTATGACGAGCGGTCTTGATGCTCCGGTCGAGGAGTGCTCTGTGATTAATTGCAGCGACCATGGCGAACTGTGTGCCCCTGCACAATGATGAGTACGCACAACATCCATGTAAGGCCTTTGTACGTCCATGGTTTACCACTTTGAGGTCCTTCGGATTCGTCTCCCTGTTGAGAACTATCTTGGAGAAACCCGGCACGAAGTGTGCACTGAGGAACCGATCCGATGGTGGGCTGAGGACGTGGTCGATAAATTTTAAATAGTCGGGGTGCTCACCCTGGGCCAGGTCGATCTGTATGTATGGTTGTCGTGTACCGAGAAGCGGTAGCTCGGATAGAATATCGTGTGCTTGACGAAGAAGAACCACTCGCGGGAGACACCGCCATAGTTGAGCACGTCCTCGCCCTCAAAATTGACCACGAGCCACTTGCTTGGTCATCCGGCCAGGGACACATGTTTTCACATGTTTTCCACGAAGCTGTCCTCGAAGACCCACCCGCAGTGCACGCGCACGTCGCCCTTGGCGTCGGTAATCAGGCACATCGCTAGCTGGCTTCAGAAGTAGACGGTCTGCTAATAGTTGCGCCTACACTGCGGCGCATCCGTATCGACCATTGACGGCAGCCACGGGTCGTGGTCGTGCGTGTGCTGTGATTCAGGACATACATTTCCGAACCCGATGGTAGCGGACCTAGCGTGGCGCGGTTCGCAAGCGCAGTTGTCACCGCCACTAAGGTGAAGGTTCGCCGAAGGTCATTCCACGTTGTCGTACGCGTGCGGCGCTTCACACATCTGAGGGGCGAGCGAGCATCTGCGTTGGTGCCGTCTGCGTTGGTTGTGTTCGGAGACGATGGAGTGCGGGCGGCGGGAATAGGCAGCGGTGGATTGGGGGATGAACGCGAACGGGGAGTGCTGCGTGTATCGCGGCCGAGGTCGTAGTATGGGCACCCGCACGGGTTGTGTCGGGGGATGGGAGAACCCACGGGATTTGCAACCGATGTGGTCCGGGCGGGAGGGGCTAGGCAGCCAGCTGCTCCGTAGGGCGATGTAGAAGAACGGTGTGTTCGGACGGATTCTGGCTGCACTGGGAAGAATGGGCCTGGGGCCTGGCAGATGTGCAAGAAAGAAAAGGAATGAGATGCGCTAAACTGCAGTGTCTGCGGTGAAAGTCGATGAAGGGGATAGTACGCGCATATCGTTAAAGGACTGGGTTGATCGAGGGACTCTGTTTCCACGCTCAAGCAAGCTATCTGTGCACACACGGGAATTGATCTGTCAGCAAAAAATCTTGGAATAAAACTTGATATTCTGTGCAATAGCTACACCATCCGATATGTCTGCATCTTCCGAGACAACCAGCAACGTCATGAGGTACCTCTCTTACCTGACTGCCCGAGATCTTCCTTAATCTGATCCATCCGGTGCCCAGCAGTTCCGCCACAGTCCCACCTGTGCCCTCGTCGTACGTCTGGCGTATTTCGCATCACCTGCCTCCTATAGCGCTCAAACCACAACCCAGGGCCAGGGCAGACACATCATCTCCTGAGCAGTGCGTACAACGGCAGCTTACCCTAGTACCCGAACTAACTTTGAACGTACTCCAGGCCTCCCCCTTTTCGCCCGAAAGGCCCCGCTTCTAGGCCCGCTGCGGGAAGACCTCCAGGCAAATGAACATGCGTGCTCGGTGCGGGGGCCACGTCGTACGTATCCGTCCATCTGTTGTTAATTTCTGCTGCCAACCAGAACCAAGTCTAATAGTCTTTCAAGCAGCCCCACTGCACTTCTGACAGAATCTACCCGAACAAACCCTTGTATTAGCGTTGAAGATCTTTGTACCACCTGGAGTCGAAATATATGATTGGTGCCTTTTTCCGGGCCTCACTTGACAGGCAGAGCGGGTGGTGGGGTGGTGAAGTAAATGCATACAGCTGTAGCTAAGTCAGTGAAGGTCAGTCCGGTCAGGACTCAGGCATTGGTTGAATGTGATGGTGAAACTAGCACTGTAACGACGTCGAGACCAAGCGACTGAGGTTGTTTGACGTTGTTGCCGGTCCAGCTCGTCCATCGTCCACTCACAGCTTCACCTATGCATTTGATTCAAAGGTTCTATATTTTATTTTACATGATTCCGCCACATTTTTTAATTTACATTCAGGCTTGACGAAGACAATGTCGTAAGAAGCACTCTGATCGTCGTCTGGCAAAGTTTGAACACGGAGCTTACCGGATATGCCACTGGGGCAACGCCGGTGGAACAGTAGCATCTTAAGTTCACAAGAGAAGAGGAGTGAACTTGTATGGCGCTGACAGACTCGATGTGCGCCGAAGGCTGACATGCAACCGTAGTCACTGGTGCCACTTGATGATATGATCCCAATTCGATGCTAGCCCATTCAAGTGACCCCTTGAACGTTATTGATGAGCGTCTTGCCGTATACAGCAAACGTGGAAAGCCCCGTCGGCGACTGAGAGGGTGAGGGTAAAGAGAGGGCGTTAAAGTGTGATTTCATTTGCTAGCTGACTTTGCAGAAATATTCCCTAAGTAATCCAGGCCCGCGCAACGTTTTAGGAACGAATGATTGATCGTGTGTGGTGGGTGGTGGCCCGTATCTCTTCACCAAGTCATCGATATCATCGGAACAAAAAACTATATTTGGCAATGTTGGAAATACAACACAACCAGGCAGGCGGACGACGGTAGCGTGTCACGCACGAAAAGGAAATATGTAGAGAACCTAATGGTTTTAAAATATCTACCCGCTTATGCCGTCAAGACCCCGGGTGCTTGGGGAACTGCAAGGGTAACTGGGTACTTTCCTGTGTTGAAAGCTATGGCACAGTCGGAGATCGACGTGTCGAAGGAAACTGAGACCGGTGGAAGACTGATAGCCGCGTTGGTGCTCGTTTCCGTCGTAACTTGCACAGCGCACGGGACTGTGGTGCCCGTGCGTTCCTTGAGCTGACTGAACGTGATAACACCTTCCTGTCCGTCGAGTGTCTCGCGAAGGTGATCTCGGGAGTTCAGGCTAGGATAGGGTATCAAGAATCAGGAAGATCACAAAGGAATAACGAACAAAGAACACGCACACGGACATGAACGCACAGAAATAGAGTCGGTTCAAGATGAAGAAGGGCGGCGCGTATAGGAACGCATTTGGATACTTGGCGAGCTTCGTTCAGAGAGTCAATATTTGACAAGAGGGCACAGGAAGTGGAAGTGAGCAGTACCAAAATGACGCAAGAGATAGCAAACACTCTGCAGAACAGCACAATCGTAAGAAAATAAGTCGACGCACATCAGCGCGCTGGCTCACAAGGTAAGTGTGCCGCAGTTGATAGAATAAATCGCAAGGTGGTTCAGCACGCTGTTTGTTCTAGTAAGAGACCCGGTGTAAACAAAGTAATACTTTTGCTATGTTCGTTACGAACGTACCTCCGAACTTGAGTGCGGTTACTCAAGAGGGTGTAAACCATTCCGAAAGTAATAAGGGCGTCACAGAAGACGCTGCAAGATGATGCGGCAATGCAAAAATCCTGGTGTGAGCGGCAATTAGAGACTGTAGCCCAGATGATAATACGAGAAGTAAACGTGCCCGAAAGTGATTGCCCGGTTCGTGTATGTGTTTCAGGCTATATGCCAAATCTGTGAGCAACAACAAGGAAAAGAACATGTACGACTACGGCTGACGCTTTTGCACCAAACACTGAAGACGAGGACAACACCTTAGCGACCCACAATCAAAGAAACAGAAGGGAGAAACACACCAATCCCAATACCTTGCAAAAGTCGGTTAAAAATAAGGCGAAAGTCTCGAAGGCATACCACTGTGGGGGAACTTACCGAATGCTGTCAGTGAGATGATGGACTGTTCATGTGAGTGGGTGCCAGCTCCAAACAATCACGCATACGTACGATCGCTGCTGGCAGGTACGGGGAACCCCTGTTCACTGGACAAAAATAAGTCCCACACAGATGAAGAACACCATTAAACCCACGAAGATAGATCCTATATGCGTAGAAGCTGCGTCCTTTCAGTAACAGTTTCTCCGTGAGACCCTCATGAAAACGTACTGCTGCACAGTAGCTTCAAGAACAACTGGTCATGTATGCATAAGTATTACAAAGGTCAATCACAATGGACTAGCGTACAGCCAGATAGAGCCTATCGCCTTTTGTGAGATGTAAGTTTGAAGACAAGCTATGGGTCACAACACAGACATACAGGAAGACTCCTGGAAACGCCTTAAGAACCTCAAATACATTATAGTAGTACTTGTGAAGCGGCTTACCATGGTACGAATTGGAGGGACCAATAATCTCCAAAATTTGTAACGCCAATATGGTAAGTCGCGTAAATAACGAAAACCTCGTTGGTAGAGTCAACGAGCCTAGTCGAAGATGAGGTCACTATCATGTATCGGATGGCGAAGCATTTAAAAATGCATACATCAAAAAAGAAACCTGCAAGGGTTCATTAAGATCCCGAGCATGGGACATAGCAAAGTGGGGCCTCACAAGGGACTTTAGAGGCCACCGATCCCTTGAGCAGTGACTGTTATAGTAGGAATAGACTTGCAACCAGGTAACACCATAGATACTGGATGGGCGATGGATCAGGTCCTGCGAGAGTGTATTACAGACAGTAAGACACACATAGACGAGAGGACAGTGCCAATGAGTAACGCCCCAAGGGTGTTGTGCACAGGGATTAATGCGGGCATGGCAAACAAAAGTCGAGAGCGGCTGAAGGGGGAGAGTGGTTCATTACCCAACTCGCAGCAGCACCGTTAATATAGGCCCCTGTCATGACGCCTGTACAAGTGGATGGTGGTCAGTTGTACCCGCGTGACAAAAAGCCTCTAATCACCGTACTAGTAAGAAGCAACCCAGATTTTGAAATTTACAGATACAGATGTGACGAATCGCACGTGATCATTGAATGGCACAGCAGAAATAGGAAGGACTTGTATTATCGACTCGCAACTGCGCTGGTCGCCTCACCCGCCGCCTGTCGCCCTTGTTTTTACCTTTTCACCCCACCTTAGACGTCTCTTACCAGCCAAAACAACAAACTTTCACCAAATTTCACCATTCCGGCAGTTACCGCCTCATGGATGTCGCTCTCTTGCCAATCCCCACTCGCTCTTCCTCTTTACCCATCCCCATCCCCGCCAATTCCGTTTGCGAAAGTCCATGTCGACCCTCCCCCCGTGGTTCAGCCGTCATGGTCCTCACGGACTCTGCCACTCCTCCTTCCTCTCCCCACAAGACCCTTCTCGGGCCCGAGCTGACCATCGAGCCCGAAGCGCCCTACTCCACCAGTGCATCCTCCGACCACTCTCCTGACCAGTCCCCGCCTCACTCTCCACCTCACTCTCCGCCCCCTTCACTATCAGAATCTTCCCCAGATCATGATATGGATCATGACTGTGCGCCTCCTCAACCCGCCAACCCCCCTGTGAGACTCCTCGATGACGAAGAAGAACATGTTCATCGCTCCCTTCGTCTTCAGGACTTCGAGGTCAGGGGCACCTTAGGTATGTAGACGATGCCACTCTGGTCATTATCTTCTCACTCAATCCGGCGTTCCTTAGGCACTGGTACCTTTGGCCGCGTGCTTCTCGTCAAATACCGTCCCGCAGTCTCTACTCAGACCAATTCCGTCAAATTTTTTGCAATGAAGGTGCTTCAAAAAACCGAGGTAATTCGCCTCCGTCAAGTTGAACACGTCAAGGCAGAACGACGCATCCTTTCCCGTGTGCGACACCCTTTTATCGTCGACTTGTATGCGACTTTTCAAGACAGCATGAATATATACATGCTCCTTTCCTACGTCCCCGGTGGGGAGCTTTTTACCCATCTTCGCCGCGCTGGACGCTTCAGCCCTGATGTCACCCGTTTCTACCTTGCAACCATCGTCCTTGCTCTAAAGTACCTACATTCATTCAATATTATCTATCGCGATCTCAAACCGGAAAACCTCCTTCTTGACAATCGCGGATACCTCCGCCTTACCGATTTTGGCTTTGCTAAAGTGGTCGACGACCGTACTTGGACATTATGCGGTACCCCGGAATACCTCGCCCCCGAAATCATTCAGTCTGATGGCCATGGGAAGCCCGCGGACTGGTGGGCTTGTGGGATCCTTGCTTATGAAATGATGGTTGGCCATCCACCATTCTTTGACGAGACCGCGTACGGTATCTACGACCGTATCCTAAAAGGGAAAATCCAATGGCCCAGGGACATGGACCCCCTCTCCCGCAATCTCATCCGTGGATTCTTGCACCCAGACCGCACCCAGCGCCTAGGAAATCTCCTCGCTGGCGCGGATGATGTTCTCGAACATCCCTGGTTCCGAGGCGTGGATTGGGGTGCGCTAGAACGGCGCGAGATCAGAGTGAGTCCATTCCCCTATCTGTCTCATTTTTGGTCCTAATTCTCGATTTCCCTGCATCGTTAGGCACCCATCGTACCGCATGTGACATCCTATGATGACACACGCCACTTTACTCGGCTTCCTCTACCTCCTCCAGATCAGATTCCAGGCCTCATCCAGGAAGAGAATACGCTCCAGCACCGCTTTGACGTTGTCGGATTTCAGTTCAGCGAATTTTAATCTCTATCGTTATCATCTGTTGAACTACATACATTTCTAAACTAGTACCCCTCACGCTCATTTCTCGCTTTACCCTTGTAGTCAGTACGCAGCCACGCAGTCCATCCGGTAATTTTTTTGACTAATTGTCGCACACTTCTGGAGCTGTATCATTTTGTCCTCTCTTACATAGTACCCCCGATTCGGTGCTGTACCTGCTCCGTTCGAGTGTAGCCACAGATATGCTTTAGTTCACCTTGTATCTATCTTATTATCAACTCGGCCCGGTCCATCTCTCACTTGTCTTGGAATGCCTCGCAGACGGAAAAATCGAACCCATTTGAAGGGGACACGACCCCAAGAGTCGTCCACCGCCAATGTTCCCAAATCCTTCGTCATAAAGCATGGCCACGTCGGCACCTCTCTCACACAACTTACCCGTGACATTCGCAAGGTCATGGAACCCAACACAGCGACCAGACTCAAAGTTTGTCTTTGCCGCTTGCAGCTCTTACTTTTGTGATCCCAATGCCGATGTGACCTTTTCGTGAAGGAACGTTCCCGAAACAAACTCAAAGACTTTTTGACCATGGCGCCCGCGCTGCAGGTCACTCACCTCCTCGCGTTCTCTCTGACCGATATCGCCCCTTCTTTGCGCATCTTGCGCCTGTCCAACGGGCCCACGCTCAGCTTCCGTGTCGAGCGTTACAGCCTCGTGAAGGACATCATTGCGTCCTCGCGCCACGCGAAGCACCTGAGCTCAATCGAATCTATGAGCGCGCCGCTCGTACGTACAATGCGTTTCTCAAACCATCCTTTATCATTCTAAATAATAAAAACCCAGCTCGTTCTCGCGTCCTTCCCTCCACCAGGCCCATCCGTCCCACCGCACCTGACGCTCGTAATGAAGACGTTCCAGACGCTCTTCCCCCCGCTCGCACCGCACAAGCTCGCGCTCTCCTCCGCACGCCGCGTCGTGCTCGTCGCGTACAACGCAGAGCGCGGGACCATCGACTGGCGCCACTTCCGCATCACCGTCAAGCCGTACGGCGTCTCGCGGCGCGTGCGGCGCGTCCTGCAGGGCAACGGTGCCTCCGGTGGCGTCGGTGCCGGTGGTGGCAGCGGTGGCGCGATGCTCGACTTGGGCAGCGAGAAGGACGTCGCGGACTATGTGCTGCGGGCGCGGGGCGGCACGACGGCGGACGGGTACGAGAGCGCCGCGACGTCGGACGTGTCGTCCGCTGCGGAGGACGAGGCGGACGTCGTGTCGCTCGCGGAGGACTATGTCGGCAGGAATAACCGCAAGGGCCAGAAGCGCGCGGTGCGCCTCGACGAGATTGGCCCGCGGATGGAGCTGCGCTTGGTGAAGATCACCGAGGGCTTGCCAGGGAGGGAAAGCGCGGTCATCTTTCACGAATTTGGTGAGCCAGCCCTTTGTCCTTCCGGTGTCTAAGTTTTGCTGACTTGAATCTTCAGTCAAGAAGACGAAGGCCGAGGTCGCAGCTCAAAAGGCATCGCACGCCGCCAAGGAGAAACTCAGAAAGGAACGTCGCGAGGAGCAGGAACGGAATGTACAACGGAAAACGGCGTTGGCAGGAAAGGGCAAGGCCAGCACGACGACAGGGGGGACTGACGAAGAGGAGGAAGGAGAGGAGAGCTCCTGGGACGAGGACGAGGAGATCAGTGAGGGGGACGTGAGTGGAGATGATGACGATGAGGAGGAGGAGGAGGAGGAAGAAAAGGAGCCCCGAGATGAACCGCCGACAAAGAAGGCAAAACTAAAAAGCAAGTTCGATAGATGATTCATGTTAAAATGTGTACCAATCTCTGATTAGCGCCTTTATACAAGCCGGGGGCAGGAGCATATTATGACTGTCAGCGCGTATTCCCTTGTCGGTCACTAGTTATACTTGTATTCGAGTGTGCTCAAGGATCACGACGTATTTCATCAATCTCAGAGGTGTTGATTCCAGGAAGCCAACATTCAACCGTCTCACAGAAAAGGATCTACAGTAAGTAAGGGGTCAGACAAAGCTTGAAGTTATACAATACTTCTTCGTCATCGGCTACGACGACCAGGGTCTTGCTGACTCGACCGTGGCGAACGTTCTCTCTGTCTAGCCCTGTCCCTGCCGTCCCTGTGCTTATCTCTGTCCATCTCCCGCCCGGTCTTACGACCACCATCCCGCCCATCCCTCTCCCGCTCTCGGCGTCGGTCTCTAGTATCGGTCGGGTCCCGCCTCTCCCTTTCCGACGACGAGGGCGACGCCATCCTAGAATCGCTGCGCGATGGGGGTTGCGAGAGAGACGGCGACCTGTCCGACGACTCCCTGCGTAACAGCGGGACGTATTTGCGCTCAGGACGTGAAGGCCCACGCCTCCCGCCACTGCCATCGTCCAACGCCTCGCGTTCTTTAGCACCGATGCCAAGTAACGCAGGTCGGGAGGGAGGCAGCCAGGGCTCGACGATCCCGCGCTTCTTGTTCCTGCTTGCGGGTTCTCCAGGCTTCCAGCCCATCCCGCGCAGCAGCGCCGCACCAAACTGTGCGACGGGTACGCGCTCGTAGTCCGCGAGTGAGGCCTCGCTGGGCAGCTCGTCGACGTCCTGCTTGAATGCGTCGTCTTCCGTGGGACCGCGGCGCGCAGAACCGCCGTTTGTGAGGGGAATGGTGTCGACGAGGGGTCCCTCGTGGTCCGTCAGTCACCTTCAGTACCAGCAAGGAGCGCACGTATTGCGCGTTGATCCTTCGGATTCTTCAGGCCGTTCCTCGGTGGTCACAGAGGGCTCGGGTTCGACGGCCATATCCTCAGTGTCCAAGCGCGGGCGCTTGCGCAGCTGCAAACCTTTCACTTGCGGCCCAGAGTTGATAGTGTCCCGTGTTCCGAGACCTCCAACACTCCCGTCGGCACCGATACCCGCCTGGCCAGCAGGAGGGACATACATCTGGCCATTGGCGCCTGCTCGTCGCCTCCTGGCGAGCTCTCGCCAATCGCGGTTCTTGAGAGCGGGTATGACGAGCGGTCTTTGAGGCTCCGGTCGAGGTGTGGCTCTGTGATCAATTGCGGCGGCTACGGTGAGTTGCGGACCCCTGCGCCTTGAAGGCGAGACTACTGTTGTAACGCACCGCTGCACCCCGAACCGGTCAAAGCCGGTTACAAGTTCATCTGTGGGGTTCTCATCTTCGTCGCTCGAGTCGGCCCTCCTTTTGGGTGAGTTGCCTGCAAGTGGACTGCCTGGTGAGCTATTACTGGCACTGTTGACGAGATGGCGTGGCAGGGCCGGCACTTTGAAACGCGGATCATCGGAATCCGGGCCAGCAGATGGAGCGCGCGACTCTGGTGTGGGTCTTCGGACGGTAAACGAGAGTTTTGTCGACATTGTGGTCGAAGGTAAAGGTGCGAGTCACGTCTGACGGAACGTGGGAAAGATTCAACCGGCCGGGAATCGGTCCGTGACACTTATCCACTTCCGCATTTAGTTTAGCACATATCCTTTTATGTCCCCAACCAGAATCTGTCCGGACCCACGTCACCCACCGTTCTTCCACATCGCCTTACGGAGCAGCTGGCTGCCCTGCCTCTCCCGCCCGGACCACATCAGTTACAGATTCTCCCATCTGGATAGGAGCCCCGACACAATCCGTGCGGGCCATACGACGTCGATCGCGATACATGCAGCATTTCCCGGACGCGTTCATTCCCAATCAACCAGCGCCTATTCCTGCCGCTCGTGCACCATCGTCTCCGAGCACAACCAACGCAGACAGCACCAACGCCGATGTTCGCTCGCCCCTCAGATGTGTGGAGCCCCGCACGCGTACGACAACGTGGAATGACCTTCGGCGAACCTTCGCCTTAGTGGTGGTGACAACTGCGCTTGCGAACCGTACCACGCTAGGTCCGCTGGCATCGGGTTCGGAATGTATGTTTTGAATCACAGCACGCGCACGACCACGACCCGCGGCTGCCGTCGATGGTCGATGCGGACGCGCCGCAGTGTAAGTGCAACTATTAGCGGGAGACCGTCTACTTCCGAAGCCGGCTAGCGATGTGCCTGATTACCGACGCCAAGGGCGATGTGCGCGTGCACTGCGGGTGGGTCTTCGAGGACAGCTTCGTGGAAAACATGTGTCCCTGGCCGGATGACCACAGCAAGCGGCTCGTGGTCAATTTTGAGGGCGAGGACGTGCTCAACTATGGCGGTGTCTCCCGCGAGTGGTTCTTCTTCCTCAAGCACACGATATTCTATCCGAGCTCCGCCTCTCAGTACACGACAACTATACACTACAGATCGACCTGGCTCGGGGCGAGCACTCCGACTATTTTAAATTCATCGGCCACATCCTCAGCCCACCACTGGCAATTGGGTCGGTTCCTCTGTGCACACTTTGTGCCGGGTTTCTCCAAGGTGGTTCTCAACAGAGAGACGAATCCGAAGGACCTCGAAGTGGTGAACAATGGGCTGTACAAAGGCCTTATTCGAATATTGTGCGTACTCATCGTCGTGCAGGGGCACGCAGCTCACCATGGCCACTGCAATTGATCACACAGCACTCCTCGACCGGACCGCTCGTCATACCCACTCTCAAAAAACCGAGATTGGCGAGAACTTGCCAGGAGACGACAAGCAGGCGTCGATGGCCAGGTGTACGTCCTCCTGCTAGTCGTGCAGGTACTGGTGCCGATGGGGGCGTTGGAGGACTTGGGACACGGGATACCATCAAATCTAGGCAGCAAGTGGACGTTTTGCAGTTGCGCAAGCGTGCACGCTTGGACACTGCTGAGGATATGGTTGTCAACTCGAGCCCTCTGTTGTAACCGCTTGCCCACTGACCACCTATGTCATTGACTTGGTGTTGCAAATTGTACTTCCGACGAGAATGACGACAGGGGTGCTCAGCCGACGCAACCCCAAGCCAAGTGTCCTTGATGATGACGATGGCAGTGGCAGAGACAGGCTGCGCCCCGCCAACGCAGCTCAGGTGCATGTGTCCTCGTGTGAAAAATATCTTGCAAGGATTTCCCGTGGCCGCTTAAGGTTAAACGCTATTCACCCTTTACCATCACGAAGACTGCCAGTGGCAAACGATCGAACCTGCGAAGTGACCACAGAAAAACAATACGACCACCTACCCGTATTTTACAGCCTTGCAGATTGCCCACAACACCTGGCCTGGAAAACCAAAACTACTAGATTTGCCTTGTAGGGAGTGTAGAGGTTGATATCCTGGCTCCTCGGCATCATGAGATAGTGGGAGTGGCAATTGGACTGGATTGTGTGAGGTGGCGATAGCTTTGGTGTGATTTATTTAAGGTGGGCCCGAAGCGCCTTCGTCCCTGCGGAAGGCAGCCTTCGTCGTGCTATCTTCTCGCCCTCAGCAGCAGCACCCCAATCTAGTTCAGAGACCGACTTCGGAGGAGGAGCCGCAGCTCGTAATTTGAACGGTACGAGATTCCAGGCTGGGCAACAGGATTTGAAGGGCTAGTGCGTCGAATGATGCTAGAGGAAGGTGGAATTAATATCATATTCCTTCTGGCCACCGGTCACCACTTAATGATATCATTCACACCATTGACCGCTTTATCAACATCTCGCGATACCTTGTAACGCGCAACACATACTGTGCCTACAAGCACGGAGGTAGCAAATTACTTTGGAATGGCCAACTTGTTAATAAGAACACTTCCCGCTTGTACCTTCTCTTTCCAGTCCCTCTCAATTTCTGAGATATCCCAGGTGGCCGCCAGATATCTGGCGTATCAAAGCCGTCAGAACGTGAACTGCAGCACCATCAAGCACATATAGCACTGACTTTCCGTTCAACCAGTCGACTTGACCAGAAGTGAGGTAGAGCATCGTTGCGGCTGGAAGTTGCGGCGTGTCAAAGGGAAAATCGTCAGGGAATGCAAAGCCCGATTCTGCAACCATCTGCGTCTTAATGCCCCCCGGGTGCAACGCAAAGACAGTCAACTTGGGATATTCTTCCAAAGAGTAGAGCTTGAGACATTTGAAACTGGTTAAGAAAGCCTACGCACCAAGGGCGATGAATTCAACCAGGCGATTAACAGCATGTTTCGAAATCGCGTAGTCGCTTCCATGTGGGACACGGAGCTGCGCAGCATTAGAGGAGATGACCACGATACGCCCGCTAGTCTTCTCGAGCGCCGATAGCGAGGCCCTTGACCTCTATTAGGACCCGATCTCTGGAAAGAGAAGATGGCGATGACACACCGGACGGTATTGTAAACGCCTCGAACATTGACCTCAAATATGTTCCACCACTGATCAGGGCCCTTGTCACCCATCTCTGCAGTCGCAAAGTTAGAACGGAGACGGGAGTGCTTCTTCATTGACCTACGTACTTTGTTCAAAGTTACCCATTACACCTGCATTGGCAATGAGGACATCAAGCCGACCGAAACGCTCGAGTGTGGCTTGTACTGCTGCCTCTGTGGCCTTGGGGTCTCGCACATCAGCGGGAACTGCAAGTACCTGAGCACCCGAAACTGCCGCATGGATGATAGCAGCTGTCTTATCAAGAGTCTCTTGCGAACGCCCCACGATAGCCACGTTTGCACCGGCCTTAGCGTAGGTGATGGCAGTTTCCTGTCCGATTCCACGAGATGCGCCCGTGACGAGCACGACCTTGCCACGGTATGTTTGGTTTACGAATGCCTCTTTCGGGTCAATCGTTGAGTATATACTACAGAGATGGTAAGTGGAATAGGAGATGAGGCGCATGTATGAAGTGAACTGGAATTTACTCGTGGTGATTCGTAACAGGGAGCTCTTCTTCGTAACCGACAATGGACTGAATCTCCATGATGAGGAAGGAACTAGATGATGGGAACGCCGTCTGAGCCGGGTCCTTCTTATATATCTGTTTTCTTTCCAAAAATTAAAGGAACGTGAGCATTCCCGATCGAAAGAGTCATCACAATCCCGACACAGTCGGCACTCATTCGGTGCCAAGAATTCCGGGCGGCGTTACGCCCGCAGGTAACCCCGATCGCTTGTGCTGGCACCAGGCTATGACCAAAATGAGACGAGGAATTCAAGGCTTGAAGAAATAGGGTACACACCTGAGCTGGAGGAATCATACGTGCGATCGGCCTCGCAAAAGGAGACCGTCGAGCATAGAGAGTCACGGAAGCGGTTGAATGAACAGCGGTCTGTGAGAACTTTTATTCAGATGGCTATCCAGACAAAGGTCCGGGCGATAGTGGTTCACACGCTCTCTGCACTACAACGGACCCACGCACGGGCAGCCGTCGCTTGGTTCAACGACATGTACCAGGGCGGGGCTACTATGACGCCACGGCGGTAGGCGTGAATGGTAACTTAAACTGAAGCCTGAGGTGGTCTATTGGTACCGTGGGAAACAAGGCGGCGTCGGTATCATCATATCATATCTGCAACTAAGTTACGTTGCTTGACATTCTTAACACCGAAACACGTCCAAAATTGATCGAAGTTGCTGTCAGGTGTAGATTATGATGACGAGCTTGATCGAGAACGATCGGTCGGCACGCGTTTCTTTTGAAATTTGGGCGAGAGAAGGCCGCGGCATCCCTTCCAGTGTTCCTCTCAGCTTTATGGACCCGCTCTTGTCGGTCACGACGAAGAATCGCTACGATGTAAATTCCCATTTACTTTATACACGCGCTTCATCTCCTCACCCTCTCTGTAGTGTGTACTCGACAATTGACTGGAAAGGGTCGCTTCGCAAATCAAACACGCCTTGGTAAGGTCGTACTCGGCATCGGACAGGAAACTGCCATCACCTATACAACTGGTGCAAACAAGGCCATCGCATAGCGTCCGCAAGCGACCCTTGATAAGACAGTCACGGTATTCCCACCGATGTATGAGACCCTCGGCTCATGACGGAGACGGCTGCGACGGGATGGATTTGATGACGGCGCCGGGTGGTAAGAATACACAGCACACATCATGCCGTTGAACTATTCCAAGTGGGACCAACTCAAGGTTCGTCCGTCCTCTTTCTCTCTTATCCTCCTAATACGATCCTCCCTACAGGTATCTGACGACTCCGATATCGAAGGTGGCATGTAGGGGTGGCGGTTGGGTGCTTTGATTCATCAGGGTCCGTTTCAGGGCCGCCTCGGTGACCTCCGTCCAGTCCAGTCGCACCGCAACAGTCGAGTCCATGGCTCCGAAGAACAAGCAACTACTTTAAGGAGGGCCCAGGTTCCCAGAGGGAGTACAACTCGGACATGCTATTTGCCAATCCGATCCTCGTCCCAGAATACGACCCTACTGTCACCCCAGACAGCGTAGCGACATCACTAACCACCTCCTAGATCTTATCCTTGCCAAAAAGGACGCGCTCGAAGGAGCGAACGCAGATCTGCTCCTCGAGCTAGATAGAGCCGTATCGGAGAGGAGCATCTCTTATCACCTCGACAGGCTCATTTCCCTCAGCAAGAATCACGACCTCCCCGTAACACCCGAGGCTTTCAATGCCACGGTAGCAGTTGGCACGAGGTTGTAATGACCGGTGCTTCGGACGCACTACTCCCTGCTGCGTTTGGGGCTCAAAGGGACGGAAAGTCAAAATATGCGAAACAGGGTGTGCACCAGAGTGGACAATACGGCGAAAAGCTCGGAAAGGATGGCGTGCAACTGTTTTTTAAACGGTACAATTATATTTTTATTTTACTTCCACACACTCGTTCCCTTTCGTGTTGGCGAAGTCGTCAACACAGCACGGCGGCTGGAGGCGACAAACGCACAAGCAATCTTCCACAAAGACGTCGAGGACACCTACAGTCACATCGTCAAGCGCGTCGAAATCGACAAACAAGAAGTGGAGGCTGTCACTGGGGGCGAAGAGCAGATCTCAGCTACGACATCACCACCTCGTCCAACGTGCCAGAAGGCCCTAAACCAGAGCATCTGGTACTTGAGGCCTGAGGGGCCAGGTACTCTATTGCCGCTAGCACGAGAACCGTTCGAAATGTTTCGAGTCTTACTATCAGGGAAAACATTTTGGTGTAGTCGTATCCCAGTCTCTGCCCACACCCTTTGGCCTCGCGGTCCTCCTGCTAGTCAGGCAGGTACTGGTGCCGATGGAAGCGTTGGAGGACTTGGGACACGGGATACCATCAAATCTAGGCCACACGTGGACATTTTGCAGTTGCACAGGCGCGCACGCTTGGACACTGCTGAGGATATAGTTGTCAACCCAAGCCCTTTGTTGTAACCGCCTGCCAACTGACGGTCCACCTATGTCATTGACTTGGTGTTGCAATTGTGCCCCCGACGGCGACAATGACGACAGGGGCACTCAGCCGACACAACCCCGAGCCGAGTGTCCTTGATGATGTTGATGATGACTGGTAGTGGCGGAGGTGGCCCGGGCTCACCAACGCAGCTCCGAGGTGCACGTGTTGCCCTCGTGTGAAATTCCCGTGGCCGCTCAAGGTTTAACGCTAATCACCCTTTACCATCACGAAGACTAGCTAACGGTCAAACCTGCGAAGAGACCACAGAAAAACGATACGACCACCTACCCGTATTTTACAGCCTTGCAGATTTCCGACAAAACCCGGCCTGGAAAACTAAAACTACAGTCCAAAAATAAAAATAAAACTAAAAATAAAACTACATCGAGCTAGTAGATTTGCCTTGTAGGGAGTGTAGAGGTTGATATCCTGGCTCCTCGGCATCTTGAGACAGCGGAAGTAGCAACTGAAGTGGGTTATATGAGGTAGCAATAGCTTTGGTGTGATATATTTAAGGTGGGCCCGAAGCACCTGCGGAAGGCAGCCTTCGTGCTATCTTCGCCCTCAGCAGCCCCCCAATCTAGTTCAGAGACCGACTTCGGAGGAAGAGCCGCGGCTCGTGATTTGAACCGTACAAGATTCCAGGCTAACGGATTTGAAGGGCTAGTGTGTCGAATGATGATAGAGAAAGTCGGAATAGATATCATCTTCCTTCTGGCCACCGGCCACCACTTAATGATATCATGCACACCATTGAGCGCTTTAATAACATCTCGCGATGTCTTGTAATGCGCAACACATACTGTACCTACAAGCACGGAGGTAGCAAACTACTTTGGAATGGCCAACTTGTTAATAAGAACACCCCCCGCTTGTACCTTCTCTTTCCAGTCCCTCTCAATTTCTGAAATATCCCAGGTGGCTGCCAGATATCTGGCGTATCAAAACCGTCAGAACGTGAATTGCAGCACCATTAGGCATATATAGCACTGACTTTCCGCTCAACCAGTCGAGCCGACCAGAAGTAAGGTAGAGCATCGTTGCGGCTGGAAGTTGCAGCGTGTCATTGGGAAAATCGTCAGGGAATGCAAAGCCCGATTCTTCAACTATCTGCGTCTTGATGGCTCCCGGGTGCAACGAAAAGACAGTCAACTTGGGATATTCTTCCAAAGAGTAGAGCTTGAGACATTTGAAACTGGTTCAGATAGCCTACGCACCAAGGGCGATGAATTCAACCAGGCGACTAACAGCATGTTTCGAAATAGCGTAGTCACTTGTATGTGGGATGCGGAGCTGCGCAGCATTAGAGGAGACGACCACGATACGCCCGCTAGTCTTCTCGAGCGCCGATAGCGAGGCCCTGGACCTCTATTAGGACCCGATCTCTGGAAAGAGAAGACGGCGAAAACTCACCGGACGGTATTGTAAACGCCTCGAACATTGACCTCAAATGTGTTCCACCACTGATCAGGGCCCCTGTCACCCATCTCTGCAGTGACAAAGTTAGAACTGAGACGGGTGTGCTTCTTCATTAACCTACGTACTTAGGATGCAGTTGCCCGCAGCACCTGCATTGGCAATGAGGACATCGAGCCGACCGAAACGCTCGAGTGTGGCTTGTACTGCTGCCTCTGTGGCCTTGGGGTCTCGCACATCAGTGGGAACTGCAAGTACCTGAGCGCCCGAAACTGCCGCATGGATGATAGCAGCTGTCTTATCAAGAGTCTCTTGCGAGCGTCCCGCGATCGTCACGTTTGCACCGGCCTTTGCGTAGGTGATGGCAGTTTCCTGTCCGATTCCACGGGATGCACCCGTGATGAGCACGACCTTGCCACGGTATGTTTGGTTTGCGAATGCCTCTTTCGGGTCAATCGCTGAGTATATACTACGGAGAGAGTAAGTGGAATAGGACATGAGGCGAATGTATGAGTGAACCGGGATTTACTCGTGGTGATTCGCAACAGGGAGCTCTTCTTCGTAACCGACAATGGTACTGAATCGAATACATGAGGAAGGAACGAGATGATGGGTACGCCGTCTGAGCCGGGTCCTCTTCATATACTTTCCAAACATTAAAGGAACGCTTGAGCTGACTGAGCATCCCCGATCGAACGAGTCATCACAATCCCGACACACCCCGTCATAATCGAAGGGCAAAAATTCCGAGCGGCGTTAGGCCCGCAGGACCCCGATCGCTTGTGCTGACACGGACCAGGCCTTTAATTTGAACAAAATGAGGAGACGAGGAATTCAAGTCTTGAAGAAATAGGGGGTACACACCCATGAACCTGAGCTAGGAATCATACATGAACTCGGCCTCGCAAAAGGAGACCGTCGAAAATATTGGTTGAGAGTCACGGAAGTGGTCGAATGGACGGCGGTCTGTTAACTTTTATTCAGATGATTATCCAGACAAAGGTCCACACGCTCTCTGCACCGCAACGGACCCACACATGGGCGGCCGTTTCTTGGTTCAACGACGTGTACCGGGGTATGACGCCACGGCGGTAGGCGTGAACGGCAAGGGTAAGATGGTAAAAGGTACTCAGGCTAACTCAGGTTCTAACTCAGCATCTATTGGTACCGTGGGAAATAAGGCAGAACGCATTTATGGGCGTCGGTATCTGCACTTTTTCAACAAAAAACCATTTCCATGAGTACGGACCCAGACTAGGTCTGTACTGCTGTGTCACAATATAATATTATCGTGCACTCAATTTATCCAGAGATATGCAACACCTTTAAAAGTTCCCATGGACTCGATCCCCGCCTCATTCGTATGTGATTATATGATCGCCTCATCTTCAGGACTTGAAGTTTTTGTATCTCATTTCTAAGTGTCAAGCTAACGACTTCCATGCCAGGTGTCTGATGCGTAAGCGGTCGGGGTTACAGCACTGTATCTGCGAACGTAACACCCAAGGGTAACACCTACGTTGCTTGACATTCTTAACACCGAAACACTATTGCCGTTCAATCGATGGAAGTTGCTATCATCTATTGAGTGTGGAGATTGTGATGACGAGCATGATCGGGAACGGCTCGGTCAGCACGCGTTCCTTTTGAGATTTGGGAGAGAGAAAGGCCGCGCGTCCCTTCCGGTGTCCCTCTCAGCTCTATGGACCCGCTCTTGTCGGTCACGACGGAGAATCGCTACGATGTAAATTCCCATTTACTTTGTACACGCGCTTCATCTCCTGAGTCCTCATCCTCTCTGTAGTGTGTACTCGACAATTGACTGGAAATGGTCGCTTCGCAAATCAAACACGCCTTGGTAAGGTCGTACTCATCACAGGCATATCTCGCGGCATCGGGCAGAAAACTGCCATCACCTACATAATGTTAGTGCAAACAAGGCCATCGCATGGTGTCCGCAAGCGACCCTTGATAAGACAGTCACGGTGATCTATCCGGCGGCTTCGGGCACTTGGACACTTGCCATTCCCACCGGTGTATGAGACCTCAGTTCATGACGGAGACGGCTGCGACGGGATAGATTTGATAACGGCGCCGGGTGGTAAGAATGCACAGCACACATCATGCCATTGAACTATTCCAAGTGGGACCAACTCGAGGTTCATCCGTCCTCTTTCTCTCTTGTCCTTCTAATGCGATCCTCCCTACAGGTATCTGACTACTCCGATATCGGATGTCAACCTAACGATGACAAAATATCACCATTCGGTCCGTCTCTTCCCTTCAAGTTGTCCGGAAATCAATATTCCCATCTCAACGTGCCGCAGGTGGAACCAGCGCGACGTCCACGAGAAGCGGGAGGCGCGCAACCATCGTATCGAACAGCTTGGTGCCGAGGTCGCTTGTAACGACGTCCTTCTCGCTCGCCTTCGCGTCCTTCAACCTAAGCTTGCTCAGTCGGGCTCGCCATACATCTCGTCCGAGGTAGACCGCTTGCGTACTAATTCATCACCCGAAGCGCCACCTACGAACGTCGCCAAACCGGTCCCGTACGACCCTCCAAAACATCGCAAAAGACGTACAAGATGTTGCGACCATATGTCACCCCTTTCCTCCATACCACCACCATCTCTTTTAGAATAGTGCTAGTTCTAGCATAGTCAACACCTCTTTGCTGCAGAAATACCGCCTGAATTACCTCGCGGCATCTGCTTCGTCTAGAGCTCTATGGAGCACGACGCCGACAATCCTCTACCCCACACGAACGTATCACCCTCAACTACCCCATCACACGGGCTGGCAACCCCCACTCCTCCCCACCTTAACGCCCGTGGCCGAGTACACCGTACGAATTACCCCACGGGAGACTCCTCGCAGGGGATGGAGAGCTCTCCGATCCGACAACACTCTCAGACCCCATAGACACGTACTACTCCACTGTGATCGGGTGGTCCCCTCCTCACCGAGGTCTCAGAACGCACTCTGAGATTGATCGACAACGCCCTCCGGGCTGCACAAGCCCCCACCGCGGTGGGGCAAGTTTTTTTTTTAATATTATTTAAATTTAAAGTTTTCGAACGACCCCTTCACACCAGGTAAGGAACACGTTAGCTGCAATTTTCGCGGCGGACGTGTCCACATGTGTCCGCTCAATCCCCCTCCCGATCTCGCCATCGGAAACACCATCGGCTGAGGGGACTGAGGTATCCCCGCCGCCCACTGCACCTGAACCCCCAGGTTGGCCGTTTCAGGGCCGCCTCGGCGACCTCCGTCCGGTCGCAACGCAACTAGTCGAGTCCATGGACTCAGAACAACCACTTTAAGGAGGGCCCAGGCTCTCAGAGGGGGTACAACTCGGTCACGCTATTTGCCAATCCGATCCTCGTCTCAGAATACGACCCCGGTCTTGGTCAAACCTGCGAAGTGACCACAGAAAAAAAAAACGACCACCTACCCGTATTTTACAGCCTTACAGATTGTCCACAACACCTGGCCTGGAAAACTAAAACTACGTTGAGCCAGTTGATTTGCCTTGTAGGGAGTGTAATGTTGATATCCTGGCTCTTGGCATCTTGAGACAGCGGAAGTGGCAACTGTACTGGGTTGTGTGAGGTGGCGATAGTTTTTGTGTGATTTATTTAAGGTGGGCCCGAAGTGCCTTCATCCCTGCGAACGGCAGCCTTCGTGCTATCTTCGCCCTCAGCAGCACCCCAATCTAGTTCAGAGACCGACGTCGGAGGAGCCGCAGCTGGTGGTTTGAACCGCACGAGACTCTGGGCTGGGCTACAGGATTTGGAGGGTTAGTGTGTCGAATGATGATGATAAGAGAAAGGCGGAATAGATATCATCTCCCTTCTGGCCACCGGTCACCACTCAATGATATCATGCACACCCTTGAGCGCTTTATCAACATCTCGCGATGTCTTGTAATGCGCAACACATACTGTGCCTACAAGCACAGAGGTGGCAAACTACTTTAGAACGGCCAACTTGCTAATAAGAACACTTCCCGCTTGTACCTTCTCTTTCCAGTCCCTTTCAATTTCTGAAATATCCCAGGTGGCCGCCAGATATCTGGCGTATCAAAGCCGTCAGAACGTGAACTGCAGCACCATCAGGCACATATAGCACTGACTTTCCGTTCAACCAGTCGACTTGACCAGAAGTAAGGTAGAGCATCGTTGCGGCTGGAAGTTGCGGCGTGTCATAGGGAAAGTCATCAGGGAATACAACGCCCGATTCTTCAGACAACTGCGTCTTGATAACTCCCGGGTGCAACGAAAAGACAGTCAACTTGGGATATTCTTCCAAAGAGTAGAGCCTGAGACATTCGAAACTGGTTCAGATAGCCTACGCACCAAGGGCGATGAATTCAACCAGGCGATTAATAGCCTGTTTCGAAATAGCGTAGTCACTTGCATGTGGGAGGCGAAGCTGCGCAACACTAGAGGAGGTGACCACGATACGCCCGCCAGTCTTCTCGAGCGCCAATAGCGAGGCCCTTTACCTCTGTTAGGACCCGATCTCTGGAAAGAGATGATGACGAAAACAACCGGACGGTATTGTAAACGCCTCGAACATTGACCTCAAATGTGTTCCACCACTGATCAGGGCCCTTGTCACCCATCTCTGCAGCCGCAGAGTTAGAACTGAGACGGGTGTGCTTCTTCATTAACCTACGTACTTTGGTTAAAGGTAGTCAAAGCAGCTGCATTCGCAATGAGGACATCGAGCCGACCGAAACGCTCGAGTGTGGCTTGTACTGCTGCCTCTGTGGCCTTGGGGTCTCGCACATCAGTGGGAACTGCAAGTACCTGAGCGCCCGAAACTGCCGCATGGATGATAGCAGCTGTCTTATCAAGAGTCTCTTGCGAGCGTCCCGCGATCGTCACGTTCGCACCGGCCTTTGCGTAGGTGATGGCGGTTTCCTGACCGATTCCACGAGATGCGCCCGTGATGAGCACGACCTTGCCACGGTATGTTTGGTTTGCGAATGCCTCTTTCGGGTCAATCACTGAGTATATACTACAGAGAGGGTAAGTGGGTAAGTGGGATAGGAGATGAGGCGCATGTATGAAGTAAACTGGAATTTACTCGTGGCGATTCGTAACAGGGAGCTCTTCTTCGTAACCGACAATGGACTCCATGAGAAGGAACGAGATGATTGAGACGCCGTCTGAGTCGGTACCTTCTTATGTCTGCTTTCTTTCCAAAATTCACACGGAACGCTTGAGCTGACTGAGCATTCCTGATCAAACGAGTCATCACCTCGATACACCTCGTCAATAATCGAACAGCACCAATTCGGTGTTAAGAATTTCGAGCGGCGTTACGCTCGCAGGTAATCCCGATCGCTTGTGGACCAGGCCTTTGAGCAAAATGAGGAGACGAGGAGTCTTGAAGAAACGGTACACACCCATGAACCTGAGCTGGAGGAATCATACATGAGCTCGGCCTCGCAAAAGGAGACAGTCGAAAATATTGGTTGAAAGTCACGGAAGCGGTCGAATGGACGGCGGTCTGTGAAAACCTTTATTCATATGGTTATCCAGACAAATGTCCAGACGATATAGTAAGGTCCACACGCTCTCTGCACCGCAACGGACCCACGCATGAGCAGCCGTTGCTTGGTTCAACGACGTGTACCAGGGCGTGGCCACTATGACGCCACGGCGCCGGTAGGCGTGAACGGCCAGGGTAAGGTCAAGGGTAACTAGTGGCCGCTAAGGTACTAACTTATCATCTATTGGTACCGTGGGAAACAGGGCAGGGCGTCGGTATCTTATATCATCTGCAACTACAGTACACTGTTTCTTTCAACAAAAAAAAACCCATTTCCATTCCAGATACGGGCACACCCAGACCAGTCTGTACTGCTGTTTTATAATATGGATGGTATTATCGTGCACTCAATTTATCCAGAAATGTGCAACACCTCTAAAAGTTCCCGTGGCCCACAGTTTCCTTTTTGCTTTGGTAGTCTCCCTTGCGAGGCCTCATTCGTGTGCCATTATTTGCCTCATCTTCAGGACTTGAAGTTTTTGTATCTCATTCTGTGCTAAGTGTCAAGCCAATGTCCATGCCAAGGTCCATACCACCGTGTCTGATGCGTAAGCGGTCAGGGAGCGTAACCTACGTTGCTCGACACTCTTAACACCGAAACACGTTCAAAATTAGGTGTAGATTGTGATGACGAGCTTGATCGAGAACGCGGTCGGCACACGCTCCTTTTGAAAGGCCGCGGCATTCCTTCCATTGTTCCTCTCGCCCACTCTTGTCGATCACGACGAAGAATCGCTACGATGTAAATTCCCATTTACTTTATACACGCGCTTCATCTCCTCACCCTCTCTGTAGTGTGTACTCGACAATTGACTGGAAAGGGTCGCTTCGCAAATCAAACACGCCTTGGTAAGGTCGTACTCGGCATCGGACAGGAAACTGCCATCACCTATACAACTGGTGCAAACAAGGCCATCGCATAGCGTCCGCAAGCGACCCTTGATAAGACAGTCACGGTATCCCCACCGATGTATGAGACCCTCGGTTCATGACGGAGACGGCAGCGACGGGATGGATTTGATAACGGCGCCGGTGGTAAGAGTACACACTGGCAGCACACATCATGCGCTTGAACTATTCCAAGTGGGACCAACTCAAGGTTCGCCCGTCCTCTTTCTCTCTTGTCCTTCTAATACGATCCTCCCTAGGAGTCCTCCATCTCCTCTTCCATACGTATCTGTGTAATTACGCCGTCTTTGGAAGTGTCATCCGAGGTTTCGGTGACGTGGTCCGCAAGGTCGTGCCGCAAGCGACCACAGACGAGAAAGAACGGCAGACGATCCCTGTGATTGTATTCGACTGCTGCAAGCTCAGCTGCGGAAGAAACAGGCTCCGCCGCGCTCCTGTGTTTTTATTTTGGACCGCAGTGCGGCGCCGAGGTACAGTAAAGTCTGCGAATTGATTAGTCTGTGTTCGAAAGTCCGCTGCGGAAGACAACTGGGACGGTCGTCGAGGTTAGTTAGCTTTGGTCGACATGGCTTAAGGGATTGACGAATCTGCCCAGTAGTTGACGTTTTTACAGTTTCACTTCGTCTCCAACCAATACCTTTGTACTGTATAGGTATAATACCTGACTGCAGGCTGAGGCAGTTTCATCAAATTTGGCCAACTATATATAAGAGAACCAAGGTATTCGATTACATCTATTATGTGAGAGGGGGGTGCTGGTAACGCGTAGATGATGGAGGAAGCGTAGCTAAGAGTCGGGTTTGGCAGATGCTGGCGGTAATGAGGAAGAGCCAGAGAAGGCGTCCCGAATCGCGCGTGTGCACCTGCTCATGAACATGCTGGTGCGCATGCTGACGGCTTCCCAGTTGTCAAAGGCGGGCCGCACGTCGAGAAAGAAGGAAACGTTGTTGGAGGTGCCTGGTAAGGAACGGCCAGCATAAAAATCGATCACATATCGGATGCGGGTTCCGCAGCGCTCCACGACCCAGTCGTGTCTGTCGAACGGTGGGTTGTACCTGCGGGTGTACAGAGTCAGACTGAGATGAGGAGAGTGTAAGGAAGACGCGCACCCGAGGAGGGTCAGGATCCTTGCTTTTGGACTGGGCACGCCCGGCTTGCCCTTGAAGCTGACCAGACGGACTCCCCCGCAGCGCTCACCGCCACGCCCGGCCTCCCACTGTTGGATGTGGGACCAAGCGCGCTCGTTGACGGCGTTGTGGATGGGCACGACGACGCTCATGTCAGGTGCCTTGGGGTCGTGGTTCTTGCGGGCCATCGCCGCGTAAAACTGAGCCTCGGAAGGGTACACCCAGTTTTCCTTGTCATTGCGAGGGATGGAAGAGACCTGCCGGGATGTGGAGAGGGGTCCCTGTGTGGGAGCGGGCGAGGGAGTTCCTGACGAAGATGACGACAATAGATTATCGGAGGAGTGCGGCTGAATGTTAGACCAAGCTGCATGATCCACGGGACAGGTGGTGGTGGCCTCCGAGTCTTTGAGGTGATTGACCGGACATGTGTCCTGTGGCGGAGACATGGGTCCAACTTGCAGTGTTGTACAAGTCAGCCTGACTCCGGGTCAGTCTGTCAACCGGGTCAGTTGACACCCGGTCAAAGGTCAGACTGAGGGTCAGACCATTTTTGGAATCGCATATTCTGCTTAGTCACTACGGCTTGTGCCGACGGGGCAATGGCCCGCCCAGCCCGAAGTTGTGATAAAAAAGGAAAGTGGCGTGTGGGAAAACACACGTGAGTAATGAATCTACGAAAGGTATCACATAATCTCTGACTCTAACGGGTCGGGGTCAGACTACCCGACCCGGGGTCGCGGGACCCAGTCAGACCCGCGTCATGAACACACAACACACTGCACACTGGGTCCAAGAGAAGAACCCGGTAACGGTTCACTCAATAGCCGGTTCACCATAAATACCTCCATTGAACTTCAAGTTGAAGAACCGAACTAGGAATGGCTCCCTCACACCAGATGTTCACCACTCCTCTAACCCGCTTGTTCAAAATAAATCACCCCGTCATGCTCGCAGGTGGGCTCTTTACTATTCTTTCTCCCTCTCTCATCTATTTTTACAGGCATGAACGTCGCCTCGGGGCCGAGGCTGGCTGCTGCAGTCACTAATGCAGGTGTGTTCAACTTGAAACTTGAACGATAGAACTGAAAACAATAATTAACATCCTATCCCCCTGCACAGGTGGAATCGGTGTCATCGGCGGGTTAGGTTATACCCCGAGGTTGCTTGGAGAAGCTATTGATGACCTCAAGGCCGAACTGGAAAACAAAGATGCGCCCTTTGGCATCGACCTCGCCATTCCCCAACTTGGTGGCGGAGCTCGCAAGACAAATGCAAGTCAAATCTACTGGTTATCAATGGGCTAGTTTGATCAATTTTCCGCCCCATCAGTACGATTATACCAAAGGTCACTTGTCCGAGCTCATCAATGTCATAATCGAAAAGAAAGCTGCTCTCTTCGTCTGTGCTATCGGTGTTCCATCGAGGGAAATGGTCGACAAACTCCATGCCGCTGGGATTGTCGTCATGAAGTACGCCAAAATTTTGAACTAAACGCGCAACGATCTGTTTCTCAATTATCTGGTAGCATGATAGGTCATCCAAAGGTACTTCCCACCGGTGAATATCAATTCTACAGTCTTAAATCAACGATCGTCGCAGCACGTGAAGAAAGCCCTCGACCAAGGTCAAGTTTTTCCCATGGTTGTTGGCACTTATCATTGAACAACGGGGACGCTTTACAGGTGTTGATATCATATGTGCTCAAGGCGGAGAAGGTGGCGGACATACCGGTGACACGCCCTTTTCCGTCCTGATTCCGGCCGTCGTCGACCTCTGTAAAGACGCGAAAAGCCCTCTGACGGGAGAGCCCATCATCGTTGTCGCAGCCGGTGGCATTGCTGACGGACGGGGCCTCGCCGCCGCACTGTCCTACGGCGCGTCGGGGGTGTGGGTTGGTACTCGTTTCGTGGCCAGCGTAGAGTCCGGGGCGCCGCCCTTGCACAAGCAGCTTGTCGTGTCGTCGGGCTACGATGACACGGTCAAAACATTGGTGTATAGCGGTCGGCCGATGCACGTACGCAAGACTGAGTACGTCCGAGACTGGTAAGATCCCACTTGAAAATCCGGCACATTCGTACGTTTTAACATCCACTTGTAGGGAAGAGAATCGTCGGCAAGAAATATCGGAGTTGGTTGCCGAGGGTAAGATACCCCACCAGGTTGAGATGGATAAACACCCCGAAAAATCGGTGGATGGCCACATGTGTGAGTCTGAGACCGAGCCTCATCGAGTCTAGAGTAACAATCGAACTTCATCTTCTCTCGTAGGGCTGATGGGCAAAGTTGCGGCTTCGATCAAGGTTGTTTTTCTTCTTCATCCTTGTCTATTTAAAAAAAAACTTTGCTAATTCGTGGTATTATCCCCCCTTAGGATATCAAACCGGCAAAAGAGATGTGAGCCGTTTGCGCGTCTTTGTCCTTGGGTCTTGCACCTGACCTTGTTATCAGTGTGGATGAACTTGTAACTACCGCGGCCAAGACGCTTAGCCACGCGAACGCCTTGATGGGGCCTCACGCTAAACTATAATTGCTCAGCGGATTGGGTCTTACAGCCATTTTCATATCGACAGGCCTATTTGCGGAAAAGTCAGTAGCGGGCTGAGTTTCAGGAACTCCCATCAGGAGACTTACGAGACTACAACAACAAAAAGTCGAGACAGACCTCAGTTATCCTTGATATCCCCGCTCACTAGTAATTTTTCCATGTATAAAGCCTATCGATATGAAAACAGCTGTCACTATGTCAAGTTATCCCCTGTACATCATCAAATACCACCTTCGTCTTCCATCAATTCAGCGAGCTCCTTTTCCTCTTCTTCCGTCAAGCCAAGCTGCTCTCTGGGTCCACTGGTCGTATTCTTTACAGGAGTGTCATTTTGTTCTTCAGTCACGGGTGGTGTGGGCACGACAAGCCCTGAAACGCTTGGTGAGAACGTTGCCCATCAGAGTCGCGTGATACCGCTCGCACCTGACAGTTTCCACTTGCGGAGAGTACTATCAAGACTCCCGCTGATTATCCACAGGTCTTTACGCGTCCCATCCGTAGATTCTTGCAGCCATATACGTAAATGTGTGACGTCGTGCCAATGCCCCTCAACTTCTTTTATCAGCTCCGCTTCGTCGAGGGAGGAGACATCGTAGACACGGATGGAATCGCCAGACCCTGCGAGGAGATAGGGGAACGCGTCCGAATCCAACTTTGAATGGAAGTAGACAGGAAGGACGGCCCTGAATGCTTTCGTGTGCGTGATTGGCGGACTGGGTTTTTGCTTTGCATCCGTTGGCACAGGATCCAGGTGCAACCGGATTGTTTCATCCGAAGAAGCTGGATAGGAAAGGCAGCGAAATAGGGAGCTGAGCCAGGTCCCAAAAACGTAGCTCTGTTTTACTTGCCTGACCACAGATGACCATCTCCGTACACGATCTCGTTGACTCTTGTGCGATGGTACTTCAACTCGTCGCGGAGAGTGCTCCTCCAGATAGGGCGGTCTTCTGTGGTGTCCCTGACCACATCCCACACATTGATAACGCCCATCGTGTCCGCCGTGAACAGGACGAGGTGAGGGGAGGTGCCAGTCACGTCGAGATACGCGGCTAGCGACTCGACCGGTCGGGTGTGCGCAGAGATGGAACCGACCGGGGGCAGTCCATCTGACGAGTCGGGCGAGGATATGTCCCTAGTCACTCCCGCTCAAAAAAAAACGAAAAACGAGGGGCTCGCGATCAGCAAAGCACTAACCAGAAACGCACGGACTTGTCCGAGCTACCGGACACGAGCAGTCCAAGAGACGGGACGAGGAGGAGGGTCTTGACAAAGTCCAAGTGTGCCACGGTCGACGAGATCACGGCCTTGGTCTTGGAAGAGACCAGTCAGAAGTTTGGCCTGGCCCTTGCAGCAGGCGCTTACATCCGTGTCCCAAATCTTGATGGTCTTCGCTTGGAGGCGTCAAGGAGCCCAACTCTAAAAACGAGACGGCGGACTCCACCTTGTCCCATGAACCAGTGATCAAGAAGTCCCCCTCCCCAGAACCGGGCCTCTTGTCACAGAATACCAGAGACGCCACTGGTCCGGAATGGCCCTTGTAGGCTTGGGTTGTTTTCCCCGTCTAGACCCGCGCGACGGCGGCAACGCCCACATCAACATCGTGATTTGATACCGCGTGTGAGGTGAACGAATATATACCTGGAGGTCGATTTTGCGCGCGGTATGGTCGCTCCCGGCGATCCAGGCATAGTTTCCTCGAATTTTTATGTCTATGGGTATGCCAGGAAGGGCTATGGGGTCACCGACGTCCTTGTATTTCTCTGCCTTTTTCTTCCTTGCCTGTGACCCAGTGTTGGTTAGCCCGCGGCAATGATTAGAGTTGTAGTACCAAGTCGAGCTTGAGTTCCGCCTCTGAACGGAGTAAATTTTCGTTGGACGAAGACATAAGAACACACAGGAAGATTAGATGAGATCCGAGCACAGAAATGAGTTCACGATTGGCATCGTTCCGTGCACCGTCTACTCCCTCATCGTCCCCCGTGAAGAACCCTCAGTCGCCTAGATCACCGCACGCGGCCAGGCCCTCAGAATCGACCTATCATCGAAAACTACGCGCTTCACTGCAGGAGCTACGGGCGACCTGTCGGACATGGGACGATCTCGTGCGTAAAGATGGCCTCAAAGCTGTTCGCGAGTTAGTGGATGCGAGAACTGATCTCGAGTGTGTCCTGCCTATTTATTCTTGTACACCTTGATCTAATAGTCCTTTCCTTTAAAACAGCAATATGCTAACGCTCGTGCCAGACGGGGAGCAGCCACGGTCTCTGCTGGTTGGCCCAAAGCTTTCGTACATGGACGAGCGTATCGCCACGATAGACCTGGTCATATCGAAGCTGGTGCGTTGTCCTCTTCCTCCTTCGACTCTGCATACTTCCCGTGGTCCCATAGAGAAAGCAATTTCAGAAGATGTCTTCCATCATCGACGACATGGAGGCTCTGCTCGCTGACGCCCACAGAACTAAAGGGTGGCTTTGGGTCTGCTCGGAGCCAATGTGGACCACTTGGCCCATGGAAAAATTCGGTACGAAGCGCTATTCTACTTGAGGGTGCAGGATTCCGAAAAAACAGCTCCGCCAGTCACCTCAGCATCTGACATCCTCTGGCCGTACCGGCGTTCGTTGGAACTACACGTTGAACTCCTTGACACCTTACGCACGCACGACGTCTCCTTTGAGACGTCTCGAAAGGCTGCCAATACGTGGGTCGAACAGCCACGTCTCGAGGACGACAGTTGGGACGCGAAATGGGAAGCTTTGTGCGAGGTTGAGGTCGATCGATGGGACAGTCGGTGACAAAAATCATCCGCTTTTGTTCTTTGTGTGTAGAGGTTATAGCAATAGCAGACAAATAGAGGGAACAAAGGCTACAACGCGACAATCAGATATCCTCGTCAGATATACGGATCTCATCTGCATTGCCAACATCCTGAGGACTTGTTGGTTGTGGTGGTGCGTCCTCACCATCCCTGAGTGCTGCTTGCTGTTTCGCCGACACGAATGAGGGCCCGACCTTGCCGCCACCCAATTGCCGCTCTGCCGCAGCCATAGGATCCGACGCAACGTCCTCCTCAACACTTTTCGCCGCACCTTGTCTTGCGGCGAGCGCCTGGGCCGCAAGGTAACTCGCCTCCGTGTTGAACTGGGCCTGCACGCTACGCTTGATACGCAGCATCTCGCGGAACGTATCCTCGGAGCCGGTGTCGATCTCGAAGGAGTGCCACTCCGTCCAGAACTCCGGGTTCGTCCGTGGGTCGCAGAATTGGGAGGCATGAGCGTAGATGGCGCGCGCCCGGTCGATCTCCCCGAGCTTGCGCTCCAGCGCGGCAAAGCGAAGGCACATCTTGGCTGTTTGTCGGTCGGGAAGAATCTCTAGGGCTCGCTCGTATATAGGGCGGGTCGCGGTGAGGCCATAATTCGCGGCCGCTTTGGCGATGTAGATGGTGAACATCTTGTTGAAGAGGTGGATGACCAGTCAGTCACGGGTCCCGTGTCGTTGCAGACGGGAGAGAAGCAGCTCACCTCAAACTTATCCTCATTCTCGACAACCTGAGTAGCGCGATCGTAGATGGTCATTGCCCGCTTCGCCAGACCGTGTTCCTCTTCGAGTTGAGTATACAACAGAAAGATAGGTTTGCACGATTTCGGTGGGCACTTCTCGAGAGCCTGCTCGAACAAATCGCGCGCTCTTTCCAGTTTTGAGCCACCCTGAACAAAAATCAAAATCCACGCGAAAAAAATGTGTAAGGAAGGACCTACGTATCGCTTGACAAATTTGGAGAGATATATATTCCATATTTCGAAGGAGACTGGGAACGTGAACAATTCTACACCTCTCTCGTATACTTTGAAACATTCCTCAAAGTACTTGTTCTCTTCAAGGAATCCTGCGTAATTGACAATGATCTGGGCATTGGCAATGCGGAGCTCCAAGATTTTGTCGTACACCGCCTTTGTGGACTCTACGGTTCCGAGGGACTCTTCAAGGTCGACGTAGAATGACCAAAGCTTGAGCGACTTGAAGAGTCGCACCTGCACTGGAAGCGACTACGAAAAATGTTAAAGATCTTGGCAAGGTTCCCAGACGGTTTTTGGGACGTACGTGGTCATGATAATTGACCTTTGTATTTTTTGGGATGGCGGTGGCCCGTTGCATAACACGGATGGCATCATCGTAGTTCCTACAGTATTGTCAGGTTGCTTTTAACCATCAAATGTAGACGCATCTTACTCGTGGCGTACTTCCATCTCGCACCATTCACACCAAATCTCGGCAAGGTCTTCGACATTCTTGAAGTTGACCTTGGTAGCCTTCTCGAGAACCTTGCGGGCACTAGCAAGGTCCGCCTCCGCTTCGCCTGCTGTTCCGCCTTCTTCGTAAAACTTGGCAAAGTTGATATACAAGCGGTGGAAATTCGCAGTGGCTCTACGCGAAGCAATAGTGGAGAGCGCCAGTGTGTAAGTTTCTGCGACCTGGCAAACACCATGAGTGAATACTAAACGGGAACACGATGTAATCAGACCTTCTCGTCGTTTTGTCCCCAAAGCGCCACCCTCTTCTCCCATTCTTGAACGTCGTTCGGATTCCGCCTGAGTAACACGTCGTTGACTAGGAAGGGCCGTCGATCCATCAATTCTTCAAACTCTTTCATCTTCGCGTCAAGCTCTTCCTCCGTCTCCTTCGCGTCAAAGTCCTCGTCTTCCTCGTCTGGATCCGCTAACTCTTCCATCAGGGCGCTGATTACTGATTCGCTGAATTCAGCATAGGCGTCAAAAATTTGGGTGAAGTCGCGAATGGTGAGAACAGTCGCAATGCCAGTTTCGAAAGTTTCCTTGGCATGCTCGAACTCGCCCCGCTTGATCCAGTAGGTGGCTAGTCCCGTCCACAGTCGACCCGCCTGGTCTTTATATACGGCAAGGCCATCCTCGCGGACTATTTTCTCGATATCGAGCTTTCGCGGACTGTTGGGGTCTTCGTCTTCGTCGTAGACAGGTGCAGGCTTTCCGTCGGCACCAACAGTAGTTGGAGGTCCAGCAAGACGAATGAGACCATTGCCGTTATACTGTTTTTGTGAATCGTTTGCTCCGGTATTCACAGCATCCTCGGCACTCTTGATCGATGCAAGTTCTTCAATACCGAGACCGACCTCCTCCGCATGCACCTCGACAACGTCGAGCCAATCGCCAAGAAGCTGGTAAGGGCTCTTTCCTTCCGAACTGATGTATTCTCCCCGCGCAGCCATTCTTGAGAGTAGCAACAACAGTTTGGCAGCTTCGAGAGGTCGGGGGGAGGGGTTGCTTGGGGAAAGTAGCAAAGCAACGTAGCGCTCCGTCACGGACGGGTCTATCACAAGATACCTACGATAGACGGCGACGGTAGTGAGACCACCTCGGGCCTCTGCCCAGAGGAGGTAACGAACCCATATGCGATGATGCAAAGAGGGAGGTAGAGTTCGTAGCGCACGGTCATAGGTACGACGTGCATGAGAATGAGCGAGGACCGGAGGACAGTTTGGGTGGTCAAATATAGAGAGATACATCAACCATAGCCTGGGTAGCTGAAGGGATGGGCAGGGCCGCTTTGAGCACTCAAGAGTGTGTATGGGGGATTATTGACGCACCTTTGGTAACCACATCAAAGCACGTTCGAAGGTTGCGATTAGAGCCTTCCACTCTTCCCAGCCAACCACGCCGTCAAGACCACCGTCCCATTGTTCCATGTCCTCTTGCTCCTCCTCGAGCGCGTCTTTGATGTCTGGGAGTCTCCTTTTTCCGCCAGCCCTCTTTTTTATCAGCTGTTTTCCCAAGACGTAGGACATGCGCATCTGGAGATAAGACTTCCAGAGCTTGAAGGAGCCAGGAAAGTTTATGATGGCAGCTTCATAGAGATAAGTGAGACGTTGAAGGGATTGGCGAGCAACGGGCGAAGAGAGAGGGCCGAGGAGGGAACGTGTCTCTGGAGAGATGTCGGACAGAGGGTCAAGCTTGACGAGAGCATTTTGTGCTTCGCGTGTTGTGTTGATTGCTGACCACCACTGACGAAAAGAAAACGGGTTACGGAGGAGGTCCTCCTCTCTATGTAAATCTTTTATTGAGATGAGTGACGGATGAGTGAATGGCGTAGGAACAGGAAGGGTGAGTGGAAAAGAGGCAGAAAGGGCGACAGCCATAGCGAGCAAAGCCAAGCAAGAACGCGTTCCGCGCCCGCGTCCGTTGTCGTTGGCGCTCAGACGCTCTGCTTGGTTTCGCACGATCTGATGGTACGCAAAAACCGAGATATCGGTCAATCGTGTTTTTAATCGTATTTTATAGCACGGCGTCCAACGAACAAGAGATACTCAACAAGTACTCGCCGCCAAACACGAGCGTGACAAGGCAAAACTTTCGGCCTACCTTGTCTTGACGGACGACATTCTTATCAGGGCATGCACACTCTCCCTTCTTCATAATCTATTCACGCGAACCTTCGTCTTTTGTAGAAGAAGAATAAGGACTGGAGCAGAGAGGCTTTCGGTCTCACGACACAGTTACTCTCGACACACCCCGATGTTATCAACCCCGAATTTTACACAGTATGGAACTACCGCAGGAATATCCTCCTCAACGGTATCTTTCCGGAAAGGTATGCCACCCTCCTCACATTTCCATCATTCGGTCACAATTTATCCTCGGTAGCTCTCCCGATGAGGTTCACGAAGTGCTCGATAACGACTTAGCGATGACGACAAAGTTACTCAAAGTCCACCCGAAAGTCTACTGGATCTGGAACCATAGAAGATGGTGTCTCGAGCATATTCCCGAAGGTCCTGATTCTGCGAATGCTCAGGCGTGGAGACTGTCAACCTGGGAGAGAGAGCTTTTCATCGTAGAAAAGATGCTTGAAGCAGATTCTCGGAACTGTCTGTCCCCCTCGCTCACGCTAAGAAAACCATTCATGAAACATTCTCTGCTCTAGTTCTAGCGTGGGATTATCGTCGTTATGTCGTAGCGAGCATGCCCACTCCTCGCTCCGACAAGGCGGAGCTTGCGTATACGACGAAGAAGATCGAGGCCAACTTCTCCAACTTTAGCGCGTGGCACCAGAGAACTAAGGTGATAAGCTCTCTGTGGGCCAGCGGTGAGATTGACAAGGCGTCGTCGCTCCAGAAAGGTGTGAATGGATATTTTTGCTGCTGTCTACACCCCATCGATCGTCGCGTAGAGTTTGAGCTTGTTCAGAACGCCATGTTCACACTGCCCGAGGACCAGAGCGCTTGGTTATATCATCGTTGGTTGATTGGCTCCGGTAGGTCGTTGATCCTGTTGTTATTTCAGTGGTCCGTGGGCCTTATCATTGGCTAGGAGATGACAAGGTCATACTCGAACGTGAGATCGAGGTCGTCCATACACTCCTAGCCGAGCAGCCAGACAGTAAATGTGAGTGTTCGGCCCAGTAACATTCGTACTGTCTCACGTGCCCGCCTTTTGTGCAGGGTGTATGGATTCGCTTGTCACTTACAAGCTGTTGCTTCTAAATAATCACGTGGGATCACAGGAGAGTATCAATGTCACAAAGCAGTGTCTGGCACTGCTCGCGCAGTTGGAGGAAATTGATCCCATGCGACGTCAGAGATACCACGATATAGGTTAGTGCAAGCGCCAATAATCAGACGTGAACGAGTCGGTTCAACCATGTTACTTGCAGGTGCCCTACTTAATGCTTAAGGACGATGTCTTGTGACCGGAGGACATGACTAGGGATCAAAGGCACATATGTCACGTTTTTAACTTTCTGTACGACGTGAGGGTTCACTTAACACGAATTTGTACAACTCACAGCATTGATATAATGACAAGACAATTCTTAATTGACGGTAATAAAGAGCCCGACTACATAGGCTACTCCATGGCTATTCATACACCACTTCTCGTTCGCTGAGGGTAGCAAAAACGGATATGTTCAGCACTTGCAACTTCCAGCCGCGCAGGTGCAACTGCAAGAGGCTCAGCAAAATATTCAATAGATCCCTGAAAGACCCACCTGTCGCCGCAGTTGCAAGTAGACACACCGCAATTTGAAGCTTCATTGACAGGGTTCTGTGTAACCTAGGACAATATGAGCAGGACAGAAGTAAAGGTGGGTGTGGATACGTACGGAAGACATTGTAGACTGAAGGAAGAATAGTTCTGCTAACTACGGGCAGATGGTCCTTTTTATCTAGTCGAAGAGTGTATGCGCTTGTTTGGTCACGGGCCGAGAAGTATCACATGAACATATGCGAGCAGACCTGAGCAGACAATAGCATGAATATATGCACTCAGAGTTCCTAACCAAGGCCCTGCATCGGCGTAGTCCCCGTCTGTATTCTCAGGGCCATTGAATGACGGCCAAGTACTATAAATGATATTTCACACGGCTACGTGAGTGAAAAAAAAAAGATTTGAGGGCCCGAGTCGCCTCGTGGGTTCAACGAGGCCTGGGCAATTGGGTTACGAGTACGAGGACGAGTACGAGACACCCCCTCTTTCTTTCCTCCTCTATCTCGTTCCCCATATTTTCTCTCCCTGTCCGCTGCGACTACTGCTTCCACGGCTAGTCTCCGTTGAATGGATCACCACAACCTCATCCGTAACATCTTTTCTCGAAATACCAGCCCTCCAATCCAACAATCTTATCCTGACGACCAATCTCCGTCCACACACTTTACGCAGTTCCAGCACGTTTCCCCTTCACAAAGTCTCAAGGACGTGGCACCCTCGTCCCCACCGACACACGTCGAATCTCTTTTTTCTAATTTAACAGCCTCTGGCCAGTCCAGCGTCAACTCCAACCTTCCTCTTCAGGGCACCGCTCACCCTATGACCACCACCATTGCTGCGGCTGCGACCGCGTCAGGACCCACATCTCCTGCCTCTTCCATCACAGCTCTCTCAGCTCCTACTAACATGTCTACGTCCACTAACACCCCGCCGATTGCGAACCCGACAAGTGACAGCAGGCAAAGCGCCCTTCTTTCTCTCCTCAGCACCGTATCCCCTGCAGGTTCTTCTTCATCCAGCGCACCCCAGCAGATTCCGACCCCTCCTGGTCCCTCTGGTCCCCCTAATCGCACTGGGCCCACTACAGCGGCTAATAATGAGTCTCAAGGTCGTTTTCTTCTGGAACAGCTCATGGCAGGGTAATCAGCTTGTTGACTGGTCTCGACCTCATACTTACCTTATTCATGGTTTTCACAGTAATGCTCCGCGTTCTAACGTCTCGGACACGTCTCAGCAACGACTTTCACCTCCAACGGGGCCTTCACCCACCTACCCATTGATTGCCCCTCAGCAATCGGAGATAAGCTCATATTACGAGTCGGAACTTGTCACCCCACAGACTACGACCGCCGAGGTTATTCAAGCTGCCGCTCCAACAGGACAATCACAGATGCAGGGTTCCCCTCAGCCAAACAAGACCATGTTTGACTTCGTATCACCGTTCGATGCCCTTGCATCATCCTCAGTGGCCCCTATCCGAAAGCCTGCCCCTCCGGTCTCCCATCAGCAAGGACCGTCTGAACCGTTTGAAGATACTTGGTCGTCTGTCATCGACCCTAAGCGCAGGTCTGTTGACAATCTTCTTGAGCAGCTTAGCGTCTCCAAGGCACCCGCGCCCCCGTCCGCTTACCCGGTCCCCGCTTTCGATAGCCCTGATGAAGAGACACCGATGACCGAGCCAGTCCAATCCAAGGCCGCGTCCCGGCCACTGCCCCCGAAGCCCACGCAAGCTCCTTCCCCGCGTGGCTCGCCGCCTAAGATCTCACCTCCCGGCCGGCGGGACGTACAAGCGCCGGAGCCTCCTCTAGGGCCCCAAGTCGGCCCCACTCTTTCGCACGTGTCTACGGGCCAAGCTCAGCGAGAAAAGGAAAGTTCACCAGGTCCGCGCGGGAGCTGGAAGGGACACGAAGGTGGTCGCAACCGTGGCTCAGGATCCAGAGCCAAGACCCAGTCCGGTCCCATGTAAGCAACGATAATTACCACCTCCTGGCTCGCTTTGATATTGGTCCCTTCAGCTCCCAGCCGCAGACGATTATCGTGGACGTTGCGCAACCGCAGGATGATATTCAGGCACCTCGTGATGCTGTGAAATCGACGGCGATCGCTCTGGTTAGAGTTGACTCTAACTTTTTACCCGGCACGACTATCGGCGCTACGCACTGGGTTGCCTACGCCATGACGAAAGGTGTGTCGACATTTTGCCATAGACAGGAAATCGGTCAACCTGACTTGTTTCTACGAAGGTCGTGTTCGTGTAATATCTCGTTCGAGCGGAGATCGTACCCTACTTCAACTTCCGGCTGTGTTTGCTCCCACTACGTCGGTGACCGATATGGCCGTCTACGGCAACCGACTCGCAGGCGTTACTTCTGATGGAGGCTTTGTCGTCTGGGAGTTGCCCGATCTGATCACAGATGATGTCCCGTACGTTTCGCTAGCTGGCCGCCGACGAAATGCTTCGGACTTACTTGTACAACGTCACAGTGGCAAAATTCTTCTCTGCGTCCTACCTTCCATGGGCCAGGAGGCACTCCATTCTGTAAAGTGGCACCCGAAGCAGCAGGACACCGTGGCCGTGGCATCTGAAAACGACATTTATGTGCTGAACATTAGCGAAGCCGCTCGGATGTTCGATGGCGAGCCCATTGTTCAATCTGACCTGCATCGTATTGTCCAGTCTATTAGGATGCCTGCCGTAAGCTCTAATCTCATCTTGTTTTGAGTGTCATAGCTTAATCTGTCTTGTAGTCGCTCGTTGCATTCGAGTTTGATATCGCACACTCCGCCATCGCCACAATTTCCAGTGACTCTTCCCTTGGCCTTTGGAGCCTTCGCGACCGCAGCCGGCCTTTCTGGTCCGCAACGATTCGCGGCGAGGATCCCCCTTCTTCCATAACCTTTGTTGACGGTGGTGTAGTTATCGGCCGCAAGCACGGTACGGTCTTCCAGCTTCTTCCAAACAAGAGCGGCAACGTCCTCTCCACTATCAAGTTTGTAAATGGTATCAACAACGGATTCGCCGATGATCCGGATATGTTCGGCCATGCCAATTATGACTCCCGAATCCAGACTTTATGGGTTGCTAACAACCGCCGCGATAGTATGGTCGCTTTCAAGCTGGGCTTTGACGTGTCCTCGCCAGGTCGAGGGAATGACATGCGCCCCTATATTGAACAAGTCCTGGAATTCTCTGGACCTAAGCCGACCATCCACTTTGTCATCTTAACTGCAGACGCAGATCCGCGAGGCGAAGAAGCACATGCTGCCTGCGTTGCGGCAAAGGTTCCTCCTGGAGAACTCGCGCTCGTGGCATTCTCCGTACATTCGTCTGGCGTGGACCAGGTCCTCATTCGCAAGGAATGGTTTGATAGCGCGTTAGCGACGTCCCTCGCCAAATTCCCGCCAACACAGCACCTACCTCAGATTCCTGCGCCAGAACCAAGGAGCCAGCGTCAGCAACCCATCCAAGCTCCTCCAGTTAGCATTGTCCAACCGGTAGCACAACCCATGATCCCTCCCCCTGGCCCGAGGATCCGCACTCCTCCTTCAGCCGAGGAGGTAGAAGCTGAGATCCGCGAGGAGGGCCGCTCTAACGACAATCGTGGTCGCGGAAGGGGCAAAAATGTCGGCTGGAGGGAGAAGGAAACCTCTGCGAAACCGCTGGATTCTGGGAATGAAGCACAACTGGGTGCAGTCATGTCGAGAGAGATCAAGAAGATGGAGGAGAATTTGTACAGCCGTATCGGCCGCCTTGTAGGAAAGGAGCTTGACAAGCAGCGTATGTATTCACCTTTTTCTGGGCTTCGAGGTGACTGAAATGCACTCTTATAGACCAACGCCTGGAGGATGTTCGTGTCAGCGAGCAGGCAGCAGATATCACACGTCAGGAGAAGCTTTTGAAGCTCATTTCCAATGAGTTGACCAAGAACACGACCAGAGTGGTCGAGATGGCTGTCAAGGCGGAGGTTCAGAACTCTGTTCTCCCAGCCCTTGAGAACATCACCAAGAGCGAGGTGAAAGCCGTCCTCGTCGGCCAGATTGCTAAGGGGCTCGGCGACTCAATGAACCAGGTGTGTCCACTCGTTGAACCTCTAGCCTCGCAACGCTGACTACTGTATTCGTATCAAGGCAATTCCTGCCGAGATTGAGAGGTTACTCCTTCGACCTGACGTATCCAGCCATGTCGCACGCACATTCTCCTCTGCGATTACCCCGATTATCGAGCGCCATGTCAAGGAGGCTATCAACAAGACGCTGATTCCCGCGTATCAGGCACAATCGTCTGCCATGCACCAGGAATTGTCTCGGGAAATCCATGCGGAGATGTTGAACCTCAAGAAAGAAGTCATCTCTTGGCAAAGTGAGGCCCTGCGCGGACAGGAGGTTGGTTCATCGTTCTGAAATTATTTGCACCGCTAACGTTACTGTTTCCCAGACAATGATTAGAGAACTTGAACAATCCGTTCGCACACTCTCAGAGCAGATCAAATTCCTGAGCATCAATATTGGCACACCGCTCCAGCAACCTCAAGTGAGGGGTTCTCCCGGTCCCAGTACAGGCCCTGGCGCAATGGTCTCGTTCAACCAACAGCAAGCATTCCGCCACCCTGCTCCTCCTGTCAATATCCCCCAGATGTATGGACCGCCTCCCACGCAGCCTCCGCAACAGGTCATCCAGGGGCCGTGGTTCCCATCTGGTATTCCCGCACCTCAAGCATCTCATCCCGCCCTCCCCCCTCCGACTCAGCAAACGCCTCCGGCACCGTCAGAGGAGTGGGACGATACATACCTTGCCGTCCTGGGCACGCAGGACACTCGCCAACTCCGTGAGCTGCTGGCGAGGTCCAATCCCGAAATTGTCATGCCCCTTAAAGGGTCACCACCGTTGTCGCAGGCCGTGATCCTGACGCTCGTGCACAGAGTATGCCCACCCCTTTTACTTGCCTTTGGTTGGTTGCTGAAGTGTGATTCACCTTGTTAGCTCGCTGGGGCGATCGGTGAGAGTGCGCCGGTTGACGAATCGTTCAAGTCTTCGATGTGGTGGCTACAGCGTGCTGCCACGGTGTTGAATACGCACGATCCGCTCATCGCACCTTACATCTCCCGCGTCTTGCCAAGCGTGCAAGCGATGCTCAATACGACGAAACAACGGATAGCCATCCTTCCCGGAGGGCCACAGGTGTTGGAGACGGCCAGGTCGATTGCCGAGATCCAGGACGTCCTGAGCCACAAGCCGAATTAGAGCACCCGTGATTGACGATTCATCCTCTCGCCCTGTGGGTGATTATTATTCTGGAGGCGTGCCTCCATAATTTCATCTCATCGCATCATCGGCGTTGATTCCCTGTATGAATTCATGATGACTGGTCTCATGATATGTCAGGTTGTAGTCCGCTAATGTCTCATTCATGTCCCGAGTTAGGTTCGTTCTGTACCCTCCTACCACGCATGCATATGGTTTCCTTTCTTCTGTTCATCTCTTTACGACTTGTTACGTCTCTCGCACCTCATCTCGCTGGTTACGGTCGATGCTTTAGTTTTGTGTGCAATTTTTTCTCGAATCCTATGTTCTTGGGATATATAAGAAAAACTTAGGCCCTGTTTGGCGCGCGGTTTGTGTCCGAAAAAAAAATTCTGTGCAGCGGGGCTACGTTCGGGAACGCTTCCAGCCCGGCCAAATAACAGGTCGGACCTCCTTTTGTCAGATGTGATTGTGTCCAGCTGTCATGCATGATCATAAAAGATAAATAGCACACATGCATCTTTGCGTGTACAAGGCGCGAATGACAGCAATAAGTTACCGCGCAGCTATCTACTGCGTACGAATCCGGAATTTCGTGATTTCGCGGCGGATGCCAGTGAATGCTGCGCCAGTGTCCAGATTGCTGAGGGACGGGTACTAGAGCCGAGTACTGAGACCCTCAGGCCTCAGGAGACATTCGGCCGCGTGGGGGGTTGAACCGCAACCACCACCATGGTCGGTTTTTCCAACACCAGGCGCCCCCCCACGAGGAATACCACCTCACGCATACCCAGAGGATATCCTCACAGTTACCCAGAGGGCACTGCCCTCTACTAGGGGAACACCACCCCACGCATAACCCACGCACATACCTATTACATCCCGAGCACACACCTACTCCCCTGCGAGTACTGCATGATAAAGAGGTTGACCCTCTCAAAGATAATCAGAAGCTACCATATAGTCTGCTAATCAAAATACTATGATCTTCCGGACACATAATATGCTCTAGTGGGTGAGAACACCCCGAAAATTGGGCATGAGTTCGCCCTTGAGTTCGCCCCAGTTTCTTTTTTACCCCAACCGGCCTTACCCGCCCCAATGTAAACATACCAATACAACGCAACGCAAAACTCCCCCCCACAAACGATCACGCGGTTCGACCCAAGAGCATCACGTCTGCTCAATATTATTATCCCGGGATCAGCATACCTGATCGGGACATTGAAATGTGAAGGAAATATCCGTGGCAAAATACACACGGAAAGAGAAGCAGAGCAAATATGGCTCCAAGTAATCAGTAGGAGACTCTCCGAAGACGAAACGACAGCAACCGAATTGCTGAGGAAAGCATATTACATAACCCTAGTGAAAACACGTGCAGACCCGAATATGGTAAGAGGCACCGCGACCTCCCAGCTTTGTTTTTTTAGTGGGTAGTAGGTTCTACCAGATAGATCTGAAGCACTTGAGTCCCACACTACCCACTCTGGGTGTGCGTCAATGCATTTTTCCTTGTTTTCGAGCCTCCGAGGTTCGCATCAGCGCGTTAGGTAGGATTGTTAGGTAACCTAGTTACTATCCTTCGCTACCTAATATATCGCTATTCCAAAAAAAAAAAAAAAAAAAAAAAAAAAAAAAAAGACATTCGGCCGCGTTGGCGATTTCTTCCGGCGCGAACCCCCCATTCTTTTTCGATTTTAGCCATACTGTAGCCAGGGTGGGGTGTCGTCCTGATCTAGGAATCCTTGTGATTTCGCGGCAGATAAATACCGCACCGAGGTCCGGATTGCTGAGGGCCAGATACGTGTTAGCGAGATCCGGGTCCTTCACGATGCCTTCGACTGCGTCTAGGACTTCTTCCAGCGTAAACCCCTCGGCCTTCGATTTTAGCAATAGCCAGGGTTTGCAGGGCGCGGGTTGCCGACATAGATTGTTCGGATATATTTTTCATCAGTGATGACGTATTGTTTTCCGGCGACGCTCGTTCGACCTCTCGACTCGACCGGGTCGTACTGCCGATGTGGCTAAGTCAGGCTTAGCGCAAGCTTAGGCTCTGTACTGCGGTCAGCGGTGGAGGGCGCGGTTTAACAAGCCAAGGCTCCTACAGTGCCTATAAGACGGGGTGTGTGGACAGGGAATGCATCGATGGGCTGCGGCAGTCTCACACGAGTGGAATGGGAACCACTCCATATGGCGCCATGACTGGTGAGAGCATGAGCATGATAGGCGGCTTCGATCCGATGTCAGTGATGGGCGGTGAAATTGGCGGGATGAGCCTCTGGACGGGCCCAATCGGTATGACGAGACTCGGGAGCATGGTCGCCTCGGGTGGCAACATGAGCGGTGCAGCTGTTGGTATGCACGGGGATGCGCATGGGCGTGGCAATGTGGTAATGCGTATGGTGGCCAGCGTCGTGTGTGGTTGGCCGGAGTCAGTTTAGAGACCGCACTGCCAACGCTACTGACGAACGAGCCGACGCGCTGGGAAAAGCTGGACGCCGAACTCGGAGAGAGGGCTCGGAGAGAGAGAACGGCGGGGTAGCGTCGTTGACGTCATTAGAACCATCCTCGCTTTGTATCTCTCCCGTTTCGGGGTCGACTTTGAATGCATAGCGTGGAAGGAGACCTCGTGCGAGGACAGTTATTGCCGTACACGGGCTGTAGCTATAGGATGGGGTTGAACAAGGCGCATCAGCACAAATGTGGTGATTTACGATGTCGATGGCCGAAGGTGGGAGTGGCAGGTTGGGCGAAACACGTCTTCGCTGGTGCCTGGGGGTGAGTCCGTTGGCCTTTGAAGAGGCCATCTTGGCTTTTGATTGCGACTGCGAGCCCGAGCGCTGCAGAACGCGACCAACTCGGTCGAGAGGGAGACTCACGTTTATATTGCACTCACTCCAATCATGACCACCGCCATCGAAGGCTCAGCCTCCATGCTCGAGCCTCTCTTCGTATTTCTTCCTATGCTCTTATACAGGCAGAGTTCGTTTTTTTATGAGATACCTGGATCCCATCTATCGAAAGTGCGGCAGCGGAAATGCAACGCCAAGCAGCGCCTCTGGAAGGTTGGCATCAATGGCCGTCTGCCGAGGACGACAGATAAGCGTTGTGACTCGAGTGGGGATGGGCTGTCGAGGCAGCTGAGGACAAGAGAGGGTGTCAGCACTGAGGGTTGTCGAGGCGGAAAGCACAGACTATCCCGGATGCATTGGGAAGGACGCCCGAAGCGCAGCCCGGGGAGGGGGTACCTGCGGATATCGACGATTTCTCTTTCGCATTAGCATGCGTGATGGAACATACATATCCGTCTCATTAAGTTTGCTGCGCAAAATCAAGCCAAAATCAATAGACGGGACAAGCAAGGTTACATTCGATAAAGTCGACACCTAGCCTTGCACCTAGGTAGATCGATGTCTGACAAAAGCTGAGCCTGTATTTGTAAGCATCGGCAAGTGGTACCGACATTGGCCGTCCACGACCCACGACGACAACATCACCATTCCTCTCTTCCACTATTTGAAAACCTCTCACTCACACTATCTCCGCACCAAATATGAGTTCAAAAGGCTGGTTCAACCTCGAGACCGCCGCCGGTACTATCCCCGAAACCCAATTCTTTGAGGGCGATTCGGCTTTCAAATCACTGGGACTCACGCGCACACAAAGACTTTATGGCTTTGCCGGGTGGTGCGTTCTTTCAGAATGATAAAGGAAAACCACCCAGATTTGGCCATGGTCGTGGGTCGGTGTCGTGGTCGCCTCTCCTGACGACGTGCAATTCTGCTTGTTCCGCAGTTACGCTATTGGACTGGTTCTGAGCGTACTCGGGACGGTGATGCTCTTCATCGGTGGTCTGGCTTCCTTCGCAGGTGCTTTTCACCCTTGTATGACCTAGTCTTGTAACTTACCCGGTATCATAGTCCTCTATGCACTTGGGACTGTCATTTCGCTCATAGGCACAGGGTTTTTGATTGGGGTACGTCCGCCGTTTTTGAACCCCTATCCAACCGCTTCGCTCAACATGGGGCCCTTTTTCTTTGCAAACAGTTTGCCAAGCAAATGAAGCTCGTGAGGACTCTCGCGCGTATCTTAATCGCAGCCGTGCTCATTTCGTGATTGCCTGTGCTCTTTCACACGCGTCACCTCTCCCCCCAGATGTTCAAGCCCGTTCGCGTTATCGCGACGATCGTCTTCCTAGCTATGATTGTGATGATTTTTGTCGCTGCCTTTGTTCTCAGCAGTGGAACTCTTTGCATCGGTAAGCCTCCGTCCTCCCTCTTTTTTGTCACAATTTGCTTAAGCGAAAGCTTTTAGTCTTCGTTGTCCTCGAGTACCTCGCATTCCTCTGGTACACACTGTCGTACATTCCGTACGCGCGCACCGCAGTTCTCAAGGTGTTCGGCATGGCATAATCCTCCTCGCACCATACGATCATCATGACCTATCATCCCCTGTCTGTCTTAGTCACTGGTCGGCCAATGTTGTTACGAGTATCTGTTTGATGAACTTTTTTGGGTAGCACAGTTACCGATTTATAATGCCTTACAATCTTCGGTCTCTGAGAGTAGTTCGCAAGTAGCACGCGATATATTCGCAACGTCGACAGACAAAGGGAACGGGGCCACGTACAAGGCATGCCCCATGCTTCATACACGACTCAATGAACGCCTATCGATACCAATTGTGATCACCCCTTGAAGTTGTTCTTCAACGTTCTTAACTTGTCCATTATTTCACTCAGTGGCGTGTCTGGCTCCGCCTTCGTAGCAACCCTGTGCGTCGCAGGTCAAAAGCGCCAACAGCGGGTATGTGTGCATCTCGATGGTCAAAAACGAACAGAATACGTACCGCACCGCGTCGCTCGTTAAACGCCAGAACACATTCCACTCCTTCTCGTCGCCGATCGTGGTGCGTCCGACCGTGACAGGGTGCGCGTCGACCATCGCCGCGAGCCGCGCGAGACCCGCGTTCTCAGGGTCGACGGAGCGCGCGAACCGGAGGTTGCCCGCGGTGTACTCGTGCCCGACGTACGTGACCGTGTCGTCCGGCAGGGCCGCGCGGAGCAGCTCGAACGCGGCGTGCATCTCCGCCCCGGTGCCCTCGAAGAACACCCCGCAGCTGCCAATGAAGAGCGTGTCCCCCGTGAAGACCGCCCGTGCGCCGTCCGAGGACGACGACGACGTGTCGGTCACGTAGTAGCAGATCGAGTCGCGCGTATGGCATGGCGTCGCGAGACACCTAAACATAAAAGTTAGTCGAGAAGAAAGAAGTAGAGAGAGAAAGAGAAAGAAAACGAACTTCACGTCGAGCGCTTTGCTGACGGTGAATCGGTCGTTGTCTCCGACGAGGTGGGTCAGAGCGGGGCTTTCATGACTCCCGCCGTATATCGGTACACCTGGGAATAGCTTGGCCTAACATCAAAAGTAATGGGGTGAATGGTAATGGTGCTTGGAAGAAGTTACGCACAAATTCCTAAGTGGTTACGCGATTTATGATCTAGCTAGAACTCGGGAAAGAAAACAACGGGAGCGTACTTCATTCCCACCGCTATGGTCGTCGTGGTGATGAGTGGTGATTCCAGCAACGACTGTGACACCGAGTTGTTCTGCGGCTGCCTTCACCTTCGAAGGAGTATAAGGGTCCACCGCGGCAGCTTCATTCACAGTGTCGTCAACTAGGAGATAAGCATAATTGTCCTTCCGGACTGGGACTGGGATGACTCTCATGCTGGAACAGATGGAAGAATGAAACTGTCTCAGAAAGGTGACGCGGGACTGACGTGCTACTAGCAGCATGACGCAGGGAAATAAATCGTTGGCCACTGGCACTGGCACTGGCACGGATGACACTAGTACTAAATGTTCTAGCGAGCGACCCTGCACCGACCTTCTGACACTGCTAGTAGCCCGGGCTGTAGGTGCGATCGCTGTGCAAGCCGCCGTGAGATGCATGACTGGCTAGAACTACGTCTATTCGCCAGGGAGGCGAGTATACTGTACATTGAAGCCGCGGGCTCAACATGTTAACGTTGTCAACACGGGCATAGGTGCGAGTCGATTGTGCTCTCCCAGAACGAAATTCAGATGGCAAGCGCGCGATCTCACCTAGTCCCACCACCAATGTGTAATGGTGTCTTTCCTTCCCAGTCCTTCGCATCCACATCCGCGCCATGCTCTAAGAGAATGTCTGCAATATCAAGCTTCGATATTGTCACCAGATGTAACGGGCTCCGGTGAAATGCATCTCGTGCTTCCGTATTCGCATGTTTTAACAATAATCGCGCTTCCTGAGGATTGAGGTTATCACCCCACAATGCATCATGCAAAGGAGTGCGGCCCTAACTAGTTGTATTGGGAGTTAACGTCCGCACTGTGTTCAAGTAGCACTCGACGACGTCGACGCGCCCACCATGTGCAGCCCAATTCAGTGGAGTATTGTGGTCTTCTTGCGAATTCACATCTGCGCCATGGTCGATCAGGCATTGAACAACGTCGTGGTGACCCGATTGTGATGAAAGTCGCAATGGGCGTCGACACCTACAGTGCCGAAGCAGTGAATCCAGCCAGTGATCGTACGACCTGGAGATGACCTGCAAACGATGCCGAGTGTAACGCAGTCCCATTACTACCACCTCTCGCACTTATTGCTTCATATTCCTATGTCTTCGAGATATGTGGTGTCATCGGCATTGTGCAACCGGACCCACGCTTCAAAATAGGGCTTGTCTGGGTCGAAGAGACGTTCCATTGCATCGTGGATCCACGAGGTGACATTCCCAATCTGTGCACGAGTCCTGTGCTGTCTCTCATTGGTGTTGCAAACCAGTCCGACATCAAAAATTCTTTAACTGAAAGATGCGAAAACTGAACAACCAGGGATTTGTGGTCTGGGACGACGGTGATTAAACTTGAGAATGTTGAAACTACTGCTTGTTCGTGTTCTAAGGAAAGGAGAGGCAAAGTCCCTCACCCGATATCTGACTACAATCCTGCAGAGAATATTCTGCTATACTTGGCCATTGGTTACGATGTGCGCGCTGGCGCTAATCACATCCGAACGAAACGGGGGAAAAAGGTGCAGTCAGCGGTTCCCCTGTGATTGCGCGAACTCCTGAATAATCCGCACAGAAAAGATGCAATCATTCCTCCTTGTTACCCGTAAAGGCACGACCAAATAGAGATGTGATGCCAAATCACGACCTCGACGCCTGTCAATCAGTGTTAGTCAATCTCGAAGTCGTACAGAACGGTGACACACGATGATTATGTCATCACTGACCTCGTCAAGAAATCCTCTCAACCCATCCTTGTCCATCTCCGCGCCGCGTCGCACTTCCTCCGCGTCGATCTTCTTCCACTGGTCGTATTGCAGGATGCGTCTTGCCCGCACGCCCTCCTCGACCTCCACCGGCACGCTCTCCAGATCAACTGTGTCATCCGCAACGAGCGCGTCCTCCGAATTCTCGGCGTCGGCGTCGTAATCGTAGTCCGCTAGGATCGAGTCCGTGACGCCGTACGCGTCGAGCATCGTCGACGCGAGCACGCCGTGCGCGCCGACCCGGACGCATAGACGCGCCGCAACATGCGCCCCTCGGCGTCCAGCACCCCCCGCACCCGGTGCGCAGGTGGCCGAGCCCCGGATCGACGTACGCCGCGGCGGGGTCAGCGTGGTGCCCTAGCGACAATGTGCTGGACAGACGTCACGCCTGTCGGGACGGCGCGCGCGGACGCGTCGAGCCGTCGGTGCTCACTGGCTGCTGGTTGCCGGGCGAGTGGAGAGGGACGTGGGCGAGCGGAAGAAGTCGAGCGACCAGGTCTTGGGGCGCGAGGGGCCAGGTTCAGGCGAGATGCGCTGCTGTTGCTGCTGCAGGAGCTGCAAGAGGCGGGATTACTGGCGGCTAAGCTTTGCGTCGGACGTGGGTGGGCCGAGGAGCTCCGGCGCGAGATGGAGCATGGACGTGCCGTCAAGGGCTGTGAGCTCGCGTAGTTCCTTGGTGGGTGGTGAAGGCTGCCTGCAGGGGCCCGCGCCGGTCGGTGATGGAGACGTGGCGCACGGCGGAGCGGCGCAGGACGTCGAGCACGGGGACATCGTACTTTGCGAGGGCTGCGGGAGGGGTGAGCAGCATGTGCGCGACGTTTCCCTGGCCGGTGCAGGATGCGATGGGTGCTGCGTGTACCAGTGGACGAGCGAGAACGTGGGGATGGCGCAGTCGGAAGGAGACAGGGCGGGGTGTAGCGTGGGGACGGCGCGGCAGGTGGAGAAGAGGGGGTGGATGTAGTGCGACTTTAGGGAGGAAAGGGATATGGGGAGAACGTGTGGGATGGTTGGAAGGGTCTGCGGCCCAACTTGCACATTCCCGAAAAAGCGTAGGCAGGGTCTTTGGCGGAACTTGTGCGTGCAGTTCTGGCGGTACAGTTGGACACCATTGAGAGACGCGATGCCAGGTGGAAGGAGAAGGTGGTTCGAGGCCATACCTTAAGGCGCAACACCGTAGCGAACGAGTCCGTGTGGGGAGCCCATAGTCTATCGTAGACATGTACCCTTAACTGAGAACTGAGCGTATCACTCTGCGGGAATGTTGACAAGAGACGGGATGCGACGTAGAAAGAGGAAGCGCCTCCGCCACTGATAGCCAACTTGAGAGGTGCCATTATGTGCATTGCAGCTCTGGCGTCAGTGTCCTCCTCCTTCACCGGCTTCACCCCGAGCTACAGCAACTCGGCTATGGCCCAAATGCGACCACTGAACTTATTATTATTTTGAATCCGAATTTACACATACGCAGTTGAGACAGACATAGCAATAACCCACTGGGCTCTTGAGACTACCCGAGCCCGAAAAGCGAGCATTTTTGTAGTGATTTGCAAGGTGATTTGTGTCCGATATCCCGGGTTGAGTTTCCCTGTTCTGTGCTAGGCAGCATCATGTGGATGTGGACAAGGCGGCGTGGCTATACTGTAGACGCTCTAACTTTACGCTCCATCCAACCCCCCAAAACATTCTTCAATCCCGTATGGCCGCTGCAAAAGATATGGAACACCGTCAAATGTCCTCGAACTCGTGCGTACAAGGTCATTGGCCCGTGGCTTTCTTGATAGTTACCTACTACTCCAGCTCGGGTCCCTCATCATCGCAAGATGCAGGAACAGGGTGCGTCAATCTCCTCTTTTGTGTTCCGATACTCAGTCAAGAACCGACCTCGGATAGACCTCAAATCGCCGAATCGCAGGAAAGCTCATCCCAGCTACGTGTTCAAGTGGCTGGTATGTACTCGAATCCCGACTCGTTGATCCCCCGATAAGTGTTTGTCTTTTATTAGTCCTCAGAGCGCACAATATCCCCCATACGAAGAGTCGCACAAAGTTTTACGTTACCGTAACTAGTCAAACGACAACGACAACAAATAAGACATCAAGCGTTCCGACTGAGGAATCGATAGCGGAGTGGAATGAGGACCTTGATACCTTGTAAGGCATACCTCTCTTACCCTCTTTTTCGGCTGAGAGTTCTGCTCAGCATTGTACAACCGTCTTCTCGTCTTGTATTACGCCTTTACGAGAAGCGGCGAGTACTTCAAGACATCCTTATCGGAACGCATGAGATGATGCCTGTTGAATCCCGAACTAGTTCGTTCCTTATCGGAAATTTCATTATTCGAATAGCCGAACATCTTGGGTATAGACGTCCCTTTTCCCCTTTCCAACGACGACGTTCAGGCTGAGCAGTCGATCCAACCGATCATGCTCTACTTGACGGTCGCCGTGTCACCTGCCGAGAATGCTCTCCATGACGCCAACGAAGCTATGACGACAATTAATCTCTCGAATATATTGGACGGTGTTCTTGAGAGGATCAAATGGGTGATGGATACTGTGAGCCCAGTTGCAGAAGTGCGTGCGATGTCCTTTTCGTCAATCCTTCACTAAGCTGAATTTGGTCCTCAGCTTCACCCGTATGCGAAGATGGCATATGGTCTACTTTTTGCGATTCCGAAGGTGATCTGTTCGCGCTATTGTCAGATTAAAATACTTATGCAATGTGTTAGACCCTCCTAGAACAGTTTCAACGCGACGACAACATCGGAACCCTACTTGTCGCTATGCATGATGCGTTTGATTTCGCAAACCAGGAAGACCGTTTCAAAGCGATCCGACGTGGTTCCAGGCAGGCACAAATCCTTACGCTCATGTTGCAACATGTCTGTAATTGCTGTGACTTTATCCGATCATACGCGAACGATTCGCAATTCTGTACGTAATCTTTACCCATTTCAGTGGGCCGACGTAAACATGCAGTTTTTCAGGGAACCGAATATTGAAGAATACTGGCAACCAAGTCGACAAAAAAATCGAGGACTTCCGCGCCACCCTTCTCGACCAACGAAAGACTTTCTTGGACGAGGCTACGATCACCACGGAGATAACCGCGCTCCAAATTCTTGATGACGTGGGAATAATATCGGCCGATGTCGACAGGATTTCGAGTCAGCTCGACGGGATGACTACCCAGCTGAAGTGGGTGTCTAGCCAAGTGTCCGACGCCGGTACGTTGTCACCCTACCTCGATGGTTATCTGTCTGACGATTGTCACAGAGCTAGATGTTAAAATCAGAGAAATCCCATACGGGACAGGTCCACGATTCACGCCCGACAAAGGCTGTCTTATTGGAACACGCACGGCGTTCCTGGACTTCATCGCCAATTGGGTGAACGACCCCGCTTCGGAGCGTTGTCTCGTCCTTTTCGGACAAGCAGGCACAGGAAAGTCATCGATTGCGCATGAGATTGCACGTCGCTTCCACAAAATGCACCGTCTTACGTCATCGTTTATCTTTTTGCGGAAGGAGCAATCCAAACGGGAAGCCTATCGCCTCTTCACGACTCTTGCTCGCGATCTCTCCGACCGCTATCCTTCGTTCAAAGTCGCGCTGGGAAAGGTCGTAAAAGACAACATCTCTCTTCGAGTTGGAACCCGTGACTATGATACCCTGTTCGAATCCCTTATCTTGGCACCACTTAAGGATCTGCACATCGTTGGTCCTATCCTTGTCGTAATTGACGCTTTGGACGAGAGTGGGGATGTGACTGGTGAAAATGGCTTACACAAATTTATTGCTAACGCCATTTCTAAACTGCCATCAAATTTTCGTATGCTCATCACCTCGCGACCTGAGTACTTCATCGAGTCTGCGTTCGTCGGAGACGGGTTGGCCCACGTCAAAATCAAATACATGAACGATTCTGAACTGGCTGCTACTACACATGGCGATATTCTCGCGTTTCTCCAAAATATGCTCCCTCCAGACGTGTTCAAAATTTATGGCGACGAGCTGACGAAAAGGGCAGAGGGATTGTTTACGTGGGCAGCGGTCGCATGTGGATACATCATAGACCCTCCCGACGTGTTTGGCCTCAGCAAGTCAAAATGCATAAAATATCTTTTGAAACACACTGCGGATCGCCGTGGACAAGATCCCTTGGACGAGTTGTACAAAGAAGTCCTCGAAGGATACTTCACTCACGAGAACTCACGACTACTTTTTCGCTCCGTTTTGGGACAACTCATTGCTTCAATCGAGCCGCTCAGTATCCGCTCCCTGACCACTCTGCGCAAGACTCACGCCTCTCACGACGACAACGACGACGACGACAGTGATACCATTGTTGCAGTACTCCGTCGCCTTGGCTCATTGTTGAGCAACGTCAATTCATCTGATGAAAGCCTTCCCATCGTTCCTCTCCATACATCGCTCCGCGATTTCCTCACAAATGAAGCGAAGAGCGGTTGTTGAGGCACATCCCGGGACTAACCGAGCCCGGAGATCGGACCGGCAACGAGAGCGAGAGACCGAACATATGTATTACTAAGCTACGGACACGCGCATGTATGAGTAAGGACGGGCAGCGTAATAGGAGCGTCCGCTCTCACCTCTACCACAGCCTTCTGATCCCTACTCGGGATATTTCCTTTCCATATCATAACAGGTTATGGGCCCCGTCCTTAAATAAGGACAGAAAACTATCTTGAGGGCTTGTATCACACACCAATTAAATCACACACAATAAACACTGCGCGAATACACATAACCCCTATCTCATATGTCTGAAGCTGAAGCTAGTACGAGTGCCGCCGCAGCTCATGGCAATGGCTCGGGTGACATACACGTTCGGGATGATCCGAGTGTAGTGAACATCCAGAAGATCAAAAGCCCTGAGACCGCGGCGATGCAGAAGTTCGGAGATCTGCTAGACGAATCCAACTGGAATCTCTGGCAGGAACGCGTCCGACGTATGCTAGACCTTTATGGTATCGAAGGTTACCTTGACGGTCATGTCAAATGTCCTAAGGACGCGGAGAACGCAAGCAACTGGGCGTACAATGACAAGTTCGCTCAAGCTGTTATCATAAACAATGTATCTGAGCCACAGACGAAACACATCATGAAGCACCATAACGCGTGCAAGATGTGGACTAGCCTTTCCGCTGTGCACGAGTCTAAAGGGCCGGAAACGATGATGGCCGTCATACGGACCCTGCTACGCACAGTTGCCGAAGAAGGGAACGACATTGCCGAACATCTCAATAAGTTGAAAGACTATTGGGAGAAGATAGTTCGATTTGACGATGAAGACTTTCGCATTTCTGACACCTTCTTCAAAGCTATAATCTCAACATCGTTGCCCGACTCATGGGACGCCTTCTCAATTCCTTACGTCGGAGGGAGAAGAAGCGTTCACGGTGGCGATCCAGTAGACTCACAGACATTCCTAGGCATTATGCTAGAGGAGTACAAGCGTCGCCAACTACGCGCTGAAAAATATGATACTACAAATCAGGCAATTGCCCGCGGACGACGTAACCTCGCGAGTCGGATAGGTCCGACGTCGACGAGTACGCGCGCGAACCAGAACAAGTATTGTAATAATTGCAAGAAGACGAATCACAACACGCAGGACTGCCGACACTTAGGCAAGCCCCGCTGTGACGCTTGCGGTAAATGGGGGCACGTGAAGAGAGACTGCTGGAATAAGACGAGTCAGAAGAGGAAGAATGACGAAGAAGATACGACAGACTCCAAGAAGAGCAAGGGAGATCGTACGAATGTGGCCGATGAAAGTAACCTGTCAACGGAGAGTCAGGAGGCAGCGCGGTCTATCACAAAAGAACAGGACTCGCCAATGCCTACCATAAAAGACGAAGAAACGCAGAGTCATATTGTCGAAGTAACTGACGAGCAGCCGCAGGACGATGAGCCGCTCCTCCTGGGCAATGAGGAGCTCCCGCTAACGTTCTACGAGCCGTCGTCGGACGGACTTATGGAGGAGACTCACCACTTCTCCGTCGATGACGACGAGTGTTTCATGGGACCAATTGATCACGATTTTCACCGTTACGAATGGTTAGCAGACAGTGCGACAACCTCGCACGTCGCGAATCAGCGTGAAATGTTTCACTCACCTTGAGCCTGCACCCGGTAAGACCTGTGGCAGGAGTAGGGCGATACACATATAAGAGTAGAGGGACGCGGCACTATCGAGCTGACGTCTCAAGTGTAATGGGGGCAACCACGTCTTGCGACTCACCGATGTCCTGTATATCCCAAATAACAGGAATAACCTCATATCCCTCGGAAGATGGGACAGCGCCGGACGAAGCTATACTTGTCTCGGAGGCGTGCTCAAACTAATCACAAAGCACGGAATAGTCAGCGCGGAAGGGAGAAAGATCGAGAAATAACTTATACAAGATGGATCTCCGAGTCCGCGGCATGACTAACCTCCAAGACAAACCGGTAACTTTCTCCTGCGACTGAGGGAATGATGACCTGGGAAACCTGGCACAAAAGGTTCGGGCACGTAAGTTATAGCGGCTTACAGAGGCTGTTGGACAAGAACCTAGTCGATGGTTTACGCGTAGACGTTACGTCACCGAAACCCGACTGCGCAGCGTGCACCTGAAGCCAAGCAAACTGTTGAACCGTTTAATAAGAAGACGGACAGGCATACAGAACCTGGTCAACTACCCACATAGATGTATGGGGGAAGTATGACGTCGTCTCTATACACGGACATCAGTATTATATTTTACTGATGGATGACGCAACACGTCACCTCACGATCAACCTCCTAAAGCGTAAAGATGAGGCTGCGCAAATGGTGAAGAATTACCTAACGCACCTGATCACGCAAAGGAGGAACCCACGAGCGATACGAGTCGACCGCGGGAAAGAGTTCGTGAATGAGAACCTACGAAAATGGTGCCGTGAGCACGGCGTAGAGTTACAGATGACCGCACCATACTCACCTCCCCAAAACGGTATCGCCGAACGAGCGAACCGAACCCTCGTTGAGTTGGCGCGAGCCATGATGCGGGCACAGCACGTACCGGAATTCTTATGGGAGTACGCTGTCTGTCATGCCGCATACTTGCGAAATAGATCATATACGATACCCCTGGGAGATCACACACCATACGAAAAATGGGCTGGTAACAGACCGAATGTGGCGCACCTTAGAGAGTTCGGCGCGCCCGTATGGGTATTACTCCAGGGGACACATGAGCAGCGGAAGATGCAACCCAAATCACGACGCCGACTATACGTCGGGTATGATGAAGGTGCAAACACTGTAAAATATTACAAAGAAGAAACGAGACAAGTACTCACCTCACGAAACTTCCGCTTTCTAACCCTTCCTAAAGAGGAGACACCTCATGAGGGTATACAGGTCGCACCTGATACACCGCGTGAAGGGGAGTTAGAGGGAAACACGCTGCCTACAGGCGGACGACCAGACGAGCCAAATGACCGAACGTACCCACAAAACCCTGAGCCAAAGAGCCACGAGCCAAGAGCCAGGAAGAAAGTGGTACGGAACCGTCGAAGAGCGAGTCAGGCAGTGATAGTTTGAAGAGAAAGCGAGACGAGGAGAGTGAGGCGACAGACACCCGGCGAACACGTGGAAAACGCGTGGACTATCGTTACCTAAATGACCCTTTCTCCTACGAGGAAAATGAGGTAAACGCCGCAGACGCTGAGCAGACATTTGGAGGAGACGAACCTAAGACCCTTGACGAGGCAGTCCGATCTCCTGAATGGCCCCAATGGGAACGCGCGGTGCAGGCCGAGATGGACCAACTACGAGAGATGGGAACTTGGAAATTGGTCGATAAGCCCGCCGACGCAGTCCCGATATCGAATAAGTGGGTCTTCGTGAAGAAATATAATAAGCTCGGTGACCTCCTAAAATACAAAGCGAGGTTAGTGGCGAAGGGATGCGCGCAGAGACCAGGATACGATTACCTGGAAACCTTCTCCCCCGTAGTCAGGCTTGAGACGCTACGAGCGATCCTTGCTGTCGGGGCGATCAAGAACTTGATAATCCAGCAGATGGATGTCAAGGGAGCGTACCTAAACGGGACCCTAAAAGAGAAGGTATACATGCGTCAGCCCGAAGGGTACGAAGATGGAACCGGGAAAGTTTGCTTACTCGTAAAGACCCTATACGGACTGAAGCAATCCGGGCGCGAATGGAATAAAGAGCTCGACAGCAAGCTGAAGCTGCACGGCTACGAACGCCTAATCGCGGATCCGTGTGCGTATGTGCGAAGAAAGACGGACGACTTAGAAGTCATCACAGTCTGGGTCGACGATCTAATGTTATTCGCAACGTCAGAAGATTCAATGGCGATGATAAAGACAGACTTACGTTCCGAATGGGAAGTAACCGATCTGGGTGAACCTGCCAAAATCGTAGGCATCGAGGTCACCAGACGGAATCATTCCATCACGATCTCCCAGGAGCGATACGTAGAGTCGATCTTGAAGAAGCAGGGGATGGAAGGAGCAAACGCAGTTGCCACGCCATTGGATCCTAACGTGCGATTGGAAGCAAACCCTGAGGAGGGCGACGGGAATAGAAGTAACCCGTACGCACGCTTACTCGGGGAGCTCCAATTTCTCGCAAACGCCACGAGACCGGATATAGCATTCGCCGTGAACAGGTTGGCATCGTACACCGCCAATCCAAGCTTACAGCATATGGGAATGTTGAAGCGAATCTTGAGGTATCTAAAGGGGACAAAGTCATACGGGATAACCTATTCAGCGGTCCCGAACCGGAGTGGGGATACGAACCTCTTCAACGGTTTCTCGGACGCCGCCTATAGGAACACCGATGATCGAAAGTCGACCACGGGATACGTCTTCATATGCGGAGGCGGCGCGATTACATGGATGTCGAAGAAACAAAGCACGGTAGCCCTATCGTCGACTGAAGCAGAGTACATCGCATTGTCAGAAGCGGGCCGAGAGGTGTGCTGGTTAAGAAACCTATTCAACGAACTAGGATTCAGCCAGCTCAGCCCCAGCCTGATAGAAGGCGATAACGATGGCTCGATAGCATTAGCGCGCAACCCTATGTACCATCAGCGGACCAAACACATCGAGCCGCGATGGCATTGGATACGCGAAGCAGTCGAAAAAGGAACCGTGAGAGTCGAAAGTTGCCGAGATCCAGAACAAACAGCAGATATATTGACCAAGCCTTTAGCGCGTCCCAAGCACAAGTGACATACCGCGGAAATGGGATTAGCCCCGGTATGAAGGGGAGTGTTGAGGCACATCCCGGGACTAACCGAGCCCGGAGATCGGACCGGCAACGAGAGCGAGAGACCGAACATATGTATTACTAAGCTACGGACACGCGCATGTATGAGTAAGGACGGGCAGCGTAATAGGAGCGTCCGCTCTCACCTCTACCACAGCCTTCTGATCCCTACTCGGGATATTTCCTTTCCATATCATAACAGCGGTGAAAGTTTTTGTGTGAGCCTTCGTGACGCTCACCATCAATTGGCCCATTCCTGTCTCTCTCTACTGCTCAAAGACCTCAAATTCAACATCTGCAATCTCGAAACGTCGTATCTTGCCAACAAGGATGTCACAGACCTTAACTCCCGCGTTGGAAAACACATGCAACCTGCTCTATTGTACGCGTGTCGTTTCTGGAACAATCATGTGGAACATATCAGTTTTGAAAACGATCTTTTCGGAAAGCTTCGGGCTTTGTTCGAGAGGAAACTTCTGTTTTGGTTCGAGGCCCTCAGCTTGACAAGCGATCTGGGTCTTGCTTCGCCAGCACTTTCGTCCCTGAGCGTGTGGTTAGCCTCCGGTCAAGGTGTGAGTATAACTGTTAATTCGATGACGCGGGCGAACAGCTAATAGTTCTTGCAGCAGGCTTCTCAAGCAGAGGTAGAGAAATTGAGGGCGTTTATCGACGACGCCTCTGTGTTTGTACGGCATTTCGGGATGATCATGGCAAAGAGCACACCCCATGTATATCTTTCTGCCCTCCCATTTGCGCCGACGAATTCCCTTGTTTCTATCCATTATTCCAGTTTGTTTCCTCATATCCTGCGGGTGGAACGTGGGCGATTGTCTCATTGGTCATCATCGGAGACAGTGGTTACAAATTGGGTCAACTCCATTGCACTCTCGCCGGATGGCCAGCACATCGTCTCAGGTTCTTCCGATGGAACAATTCGTGTCTGGAATGCCACTACGGGAGAGGCAGAGGGAGACCCATTTACCGGACATACAAACTCGGTCACCTCTGTGGCATTCTCGCCAGATGGCCGGCGCGTCGTCTCAGGCTCAGACGATGGGACAATTCGTATGTGGAACGCCACTACAGGAGGGACAGAGGCAAGCCCGTTTACTGGACATAGGTATCCGATCAGGTCTGTGGCATTCTCGCCAAATGGCCAGCGCATCGTCTCAGGCTCCTTTGATCGAACAATCCTTGTGTGGAACGCTACCACGGGAGATACAGAGGCGGGCCCGTTTACTGGACACAGGTCCTCAGTTAGGTCTGTGGCATTCTCGCCAGATGGTCAGCGCATCGTCTCAGGCTCGGACGATCGAACAATTCATGTGTGGAATGCCACTACAGGAGAGATAGAAGCGGGCCCGTTTACTGGGCACAAATCTTCGGTCAGGTCTGTGGCATTCTCGCCAGATGGCCGGCGCGTCGTCTCGGGCTCTTTCGATCGGACAATTCGTGTGTGGAACGCCACTACGGGGGAGACGGAAGCGGGCCCATTTATTGGACACAGGTCTTCGATCTGGTCTGCATCATTCTCGCCAGATGGCCGGCGCATCGTCTCAGGCTCGGATGATAGAACACTTTTTTTGTGGAACGCCACGACGGGAGACACGGAGGCAGGCCCACTTTCCGGACACACAGGTTCAGTCAGGTCTGTGATATTCTCGCCAGATGGCCAGCGCATCATCTCAAGCTCTTTCGATGGAATAATTCGTGCGTGGAACATCGCCATGAGGGGAGACACGGAGGAAGGCCCATTTTCTGGACACGTGGGTCCGGTCTCGTCAGATGACCAGCGGGTCGTCTCGTCAGGAGATAAGTCAATCCATGCGTTGGATGCTACGACAGGAAGCCTGATAACTACCACACAGGTCGACTTTACGGACCAGTCTGTGATAAACGATGACGGATGGATTTGTGGTACTAATGGCGAACTTTTAATGTGGATCCCACCAGTGCATAGAGCAAGCCTTCATTGGCCGCGTAACATCTGGGTCACTGGCGAACACGAAACCCGTTTAGATCTTTCTAATTTCGTCCACGGACGTAGTTGGACGAGTTGTATTGATTCCTAGGAGAGATTGAACCGCTACAGTAATCTACTTTTTCTTACAAGGTTTAAAGTGTAATTGTACGGATTAGGTCAGAGCACATCAAAGCACTGGACAGCCGTGTGTTGGTACTGGCGATTGTGAGTTATTAGACGTGAGGGTATCCATATCGCATCAGCAGCGACTCGATAAGCGATTGGCCGAGTCTAGGGCAGGCAAACGATGGTGAATTAACAAACGGGCTTGGAGCTAGATGATGATGATGATGATGATGATGTAGTACAGATGCGCGCCTCATACGTATACTTAAAGAGAATGAGAACCATCCATCTACTACTGTGAGATCCTGAACGCCGGGGACTGTGATAGTCGGGGATAGATGTGATAATTTTAATACCGTGTGCTACTCGGGTATTTGTACGCGCTGTATTTATGCATTCCGAGCCATAAACACCCCCTCGCCGCTGACCAACTTGGGCTGGCTCTTACAACCGAGACGCTCTCACCGGGGACCAGACAAGGGACCATGCACTATGTATTGAGGGATGAAGTGCCTATTTGATATAATATCGTGCCGTGCTCGTTTTTTTCTCGACTGTCTCATGTTGCCTCGTCACTCGACTCCCCTCGTTTTTACTGACTTTTTCCCTCTACTTACTTGGTCTGGCTTAGCTGCTGGTCGTCCTGTACTTAAGCCACCCGTTTCCTACTGAATCAAGAGCGTTCGTGTCACCATTCTTACCCTCTCTATCTGTGTGATTTTCGACTTGAGGGCCCAAACGAGAACTGAATTTATTGTCTCGCCACCAAGCTCGCCACCGCCATCTCGGTCGGCAACACGTGATAGTAATTATTAGAGACTCTGCAAGTGCCCCGGGCCGCTGTGTGCGAGTCACTGAAAGGGTCTCGCACTCACTATCCCTCTCAACACACATTCTCAACATGTCACACGATTTTGATCCCAAGGTCTTGCTCTCAGTTGTTGACCATGTATTTCTACCCCCGAAGCTTCCCCACCAGGCCCCACCAGAGGAAGCTGAACATGGGACTAATGTGGTCCTGTGCCACATCCTCATACAAGCTGCCCAAGCCTTCTCCCAGGGCCCCCTTCCTTCCCAGCAGTCGTTATGGGTTCCGATGATAAAAATGTTGGGATCGATCCACCGGACTGTGAGGGCCCCTCTGGAAGAAGCAGAACTCGTAGATGCCTTATCAGATCTTGCTGTCGGAGGTGGGCTCGAATTGCTACCTGCGTGTTGTATCATCGTTTACCTTCACTATCAGATGTCTTCGTTATGCTGGTTCGAGCTCAGAATGCTGCCGTCGCCATTCGCATGCTTACCGATCATGTTCGATTCGAGATATTCGAAGTCTCCCCACCAGCCAGCAACGTCATGTCGACCAACGGAAAGCTCCTTTGTTCCTATCCCGGTCCCGCTGTTCAGATATCCTCTGATACTTTTTCGAAAGCATGTTTCCTTCGGGAACTTGTTTCTTTTCTCACCCAAATGGATGTCGACATATTAGATTCCACTGCGACGGCAGTCAAAGTTGGATCCACCACTGGGGAGAGCACTCATCCAAGATATATATCCGAACTATTGGTGGGAATTTTAAGAGGCTTTGGTCAGCCGGCCTCTGTAGATCGTATCACAAAACGGATAGGGGATGAGGTCCTTTGTAAAGACCGTTACAAACCTTGGCGCCGATCGCCGCTATGGCTCGTTATCAGGGTAGCACTTCAAACATCCCTGGGCTACGACATGTACAAAACGTTCATTCTCTTCTTTCATGCACATCTCCTCCAAATCTGCATTCAAAGGGCCTTTCCGAGCGAGACACTTCACATAATGAGGGTCAAGATGGCGCGACGTCTCTCGAAGCTGGGTCCCGCTGTTTCGGGCGACGTCTATCAAGTCGTGTGCAACGCCGCAAAAAATACAGAGACACTTCTTCAGGAACGGTGGTCGAGTTTTCAGAAGAGCCGATCGGTTTCTCTGGCGTGGCACCCCGAGGAACTGAAGATCGTCGGCGATACCGTACTCACTCTCAAGAATTCACGCCCATACCTCGTGAACGCACTTCATTCAACATTTCCCAGCCACTCATCGAAGCCGTTTATCCCTTCTCATCAACCACGTCTCGCAAATACGGAAGACTTTCATAACTTTTTGGGCGACCGACCCGCGCTAGCTGCCGCAGAGGACAAGCGTAATGCCCTCGCAGACTTCGAGTTGTCTATCGAGAGATATCTGGATGATTGGGTCGATAATTATCAGCACGATGACAACGCACCGGAGGTGATTGCTTCCTGCATCGAAGAGTATTTCGATGTCGCGAGGGGCATCTATGGTGATAATCCCGAGGATAATTCAGTTATGATTTTGACGATCATGGATCTTTGGGTGGCTCTGGATAAGTTGGCCACCCAACAATGCCCTCTTCTGACATCCTATTCACCGGAAATCCCTCGAGACTTCCTTCATCCACTTCTCCTTCACCGTTCCGGCTCCCTGCGACGTGCCATGCTTATTGAAGAGCATATTTTACGGCGGCACCAGGGGCCATCCTACACAACATCCATATTCTCGGACAATGTCACAGAATCGTCATTCGCCGTGCAATATTTCCGTACTTCTCAAAGTTTACAACAACTCAAAGACAAAATCACCCAATGTGCTAAGGAGGAGAGAAATCGAAGGCTCACTGAACTCGACTCACTGAACGGAAACTGTCAATTACTTAGGGATGCGGCTTCCGAGATGAGTCATATTTGCATGAAAGATAATCAAGGGAACTCGACTCGTCGGAATAAACGGTGTCCAAAGTGTAAAACAGAAAACGATGCTTCTAGGTTGACGATCGATGTTCATGAATGGCCACTCCCCCAGGCAACGGTGCAAGCAGAATTAGTAATATTCGAACTTTCTCCACCACGAACATTTTCGACATGGCGCGAGATAACCTACAAGATTCTCTGTGACATCGGGATGCCCGACGCGCCTGACAATACCGGCCAACCAAAGCTCCTTTTAAATACCTTCTCTGGTCTCAAAGATTGGGCAGTGCGTCACTCATACCACCGAATCACAATTGGATCTACCACGAACTCGATTTGTGAACAAATGCATTACAAGGTTCGGATTCCCGCTGAAGAAAATAATGTTTTACTCGACAACGGGCTATCCTTCAAATTGTATGACCGTAAGGCCAGATCGTGGGCGGCACGGCCTTTTATTGGTTCTACCGTCACAAATCTCTGCACACCTCCTATCCCCGTGTCATCTCCGTATGGCAAAATCCACTCCTTTGTTTCTGGGACGCACCATACTTCTAATGAAGTGATCGCTGCTCAAGCTGACTGCCCAGAGCTGGGCTCTCATGAGTACATGGCATTTTCTGGGTTGCGCAGCGGGCCACGTCTGCAATGGCTGAACATAGCAAGGGAGTTGTCGTCGCCCTCGCTCTCGTTTCGCTACGAGGATGTACATACGCTAATCACTCAAGCAGCTTGGCAGCTTGGCCCATCGTTGGATAGTGAACATGAGTGGCACACCGACCTTGGGGTTCCCAGCTTCGGATGGACGCTCGTGTACGAACTAGAGCGCCTCCTTGGAAGGATAGAAGCCAACTGGCAAGAGGAAGTCACATTAAGGACTATTGGTACGTTAAACACCAATCTTCGTTACATGCTGCCTTAGCTCAACGATTTGTAGCTCTTCTTACCAGCCGCCTCTTATCTTCTACTCGCGATCTCGATGTTTGTCAAAGAGCGTACGCGTTACTCCGGACGGCACGGAACGTAGCGCATAAGTGGATTAATGGGCTTGGTTCGAAGCTAGACACGGCTGAAGACGAAACGACGCGCACCAACTTGTGTCGACTAGCTGCGACGTGTTTGTCCACTTACGACGTCTGCCTGGAGCACGTCCCCTGGACACTTGATAGCAACGACGATATCGCCATAGCCGTGCATTGCGCGGGAATTGTACATGATAACACCCCATTGGACCTCGAAGACAATCACTCCCGCTATCTCATTCGGCTTCTCAATCGGCATCACCGTCTCCTTCATTTTCTCGAGCCATTTCTCTACAAAGGCGTACAGTCTAACCCATCAGGCTTCGATCAGGGCCTCACAAGTTTATGGCCTGGGTTCCGTCGGCAGATATCTTCGAATTGGAGTTTGCTTCCCAATCCTAACTCACGGTGGATCTCCTGTATCGTAGAAGGTGATCAGGAGGTCCACTATAATCTATTGACCGGGCAATTCCTGATTGGTGGGAAACCCCTTGGAAGACTTCCGCAAGAGATTATCAAACATTCGACCTACACAAGCGTCCTAGGAACCGTGAGTGTTTTCGTTATCCTGATTCACGCTTATTCAGAATGCTTATACTCTTTTCAGCGGATTCTCGATGCAGTTCCTGTTAACATCTCCGAAATGGAATTTATGACTCGATCGAATGTCTCGGGATATCAGGTGGGTTGCGGTTATTGATGGCGTTGGGCAGCCGCTAATGCGAGCGAAGGTATTCTTTTCGCTGCGTGATGAGGGTCTAACACTGCAAGCTCGGCGACCGCAAGACCCTCGACGCTTACAGTTAGTTCCACGCACAGTATTCGTTGACGACTTCCCGAAGGCTTTCGTAGACGACTGTGTACACTGGCTTGACCTTGACACCGGAGAAGTGGAATTCCGCCCAGTAAAATCCCCCTGGACTCCAGATTCGTCTAATTGGCGACTCACTATTCATATGGACGATACCCGGTCCGTGTTCCGCAGAGATAGTGCTGCTCCAGTTGATTTGATCGACATTCGTTCCGCTACATTTCAAATGATATCCCGCGTACTTTCTGCACTCGAATCTCCGGAGTATATTGTCGTTACACGCACAGACCAAACAATAGAGGCTTCCCTCGGCCGACTGCACCTCGTATTTTTCGTCAATCAGGACTCAGAATTGGAGTGCCGAAGCATACCAGGCCACGTCATTGATACATTTCAGTCTTGCGGCACAATGTTTGGACTCAAAAACCAACTCGTCTTGCGCCCAAGCAATGGCTCTTCGGAGATGCCTCGACGAGTTATCATCCCACAGGGAGATATTGAGTTTGGCTTGGATGGCGACTTCTCCTGGGTGTCCATCAAGACGGGAATCACGCGGCGTGTCCACTGGCACGAGTATACCATCGACACCGATCTGGGACGTCTCACTGGAAACGTGAGCCTGCATAGTAGGCTGTACCAATGTTATTTGCATGCGCTTACGAGCCATTGCCTCCCCGATCCGTTACTCGGACACACCGGAACTGAAGAATCCCTCAACATGTTGCAAAGTGCCGCTTTTCTGTCGTTTCAAAGGCTAGGCAAGGATGACGCAAAGCTCTTGGACTTGATTAACGATTTGACGCCAATCAGAGTGTATTATCCGCCGCATTTAAAGTCAATGGTTACGGTGAAATGGAACAACCTCCCTATTCTTTCACAGCACCATGATTTTCACCCAGCTGTCCTTTCGATTCACGATCACGCACATGCAATTGAGGCACTCTACGACAAACCCAGTGTCTTTGAGATCCCTCGTCAAGAAGTACCGTTGCTAACTCGAGCGGCCTCTCGAAACAAGGTGTATTACCCACGTGACTTACAAGACTTGAGACACTCACCTTTAATTTCGGAGGACGTCGCCTACGAATCAAGGGACGTGGCTGATGGGCGAGGCGCTGAGCGCGCTGCCTACCAGATGTCGTGGTCTGTTTGGAACGACCGGCCCTGTCGTTCTCGCAATTTGCTTAAGCTGTGGGATGCGATGCAATCATGGAAAACACTTGGCCCAGCCGAGACGGGGATTTCCCTGCGATATAGTCGATACTGGCTTACTTTCGATGCTGCGAGAGATTGGCTCGGCATATACGACCTTTGTCAGGAGGCGTTAAACTGCGATCCTCAAGACACCAAAATCATGTTAGCATTCAGCCTTTCCGCGGCTAGTTTCAGCGGGGCCGATTACGCGGATATCATCCCGTTCATTCTAATTTTTGCGACGGATACAAGCCTCCGTGGTCTTACATTGGCACATCCTCCATCATCTCACTATGAGCTTTCAGACGGCACGTATCCGGACCGCGCACGATTAGCGAATTTGATGTCCCAGTTTGCTCTTCCCATGGAACGAACTCCTGCACAAACTATGACGGTCCGAGCAGCCGCCAGCCATAAGGTTGCTAAGAAGCAACGACGGCTACAGTACAGCAATGTTATTAGCGACTTAGCGTCAAAGGCTGCGCAGTCAACAGTTGAACGGTGGCCCGAGATATGGTACGATCTTCCACACCAGTGGTTCGACACACAAAGACGCGGAGAAGGTATAGAGGCTTACCTACAATCGATATCTCGGAACATTGGTTTCAGGGACCATATACATCACTTGCAGGCAACCGTAGACCGCTACATCACGACTCCCCCCAACAATCCATACGTGTTTTCCCCTGGGTTTAACCAGGGATCACCCAAAGCGATATCTCTTTCGCTCCGAGAAGTGCTGATGTCTCGGACCAACTATGTACAGTCGCCGATTTACGAACAGCCCGACTCCGCCACACTACCCTCCACCATGATGATTGGGGCTGAGAGTAAGCCGCTGCCAAGCAGGGAAGATAATCTCAGCTGCCTTATTCACGAGTTCCGAGAATCACAGGACTCGTTGCTACATCTCTACGGAAAAGAACTAGGCGAGAGTTATAACGACTTGGGAAAAGCGGTTCCTTCTCCAAGACATCACGCTGTCCCTTCCCAGGAGTCTTTGCGTCACTATCGCGACCTGTGTATTCGACAGAGGGATGCACTATTCTCTGAGCTTTCAAATGCTCTAGCTCCATCTCAGAACCTGGAAAACTGTCGTTCAGCGTCTCGGGTCTTTGGCCTCGAATAACGCCGCGATCCATCCTACGGGAGTTGTCCAGAGATCGTATCCACACGCTGACTGAGCAGTGGAAACATGCAATCACTCGCTACGCAGTAGCGTTTCTCAAATATCAACAATCTCAGCGTCTGCTCGAGCTTTCGTCGAGACGCCGGGACAAGGAACTCCTCTGGGAAGCGGAAACCCCTTGCGAGGATGTAGCCGCGGCTTGTACTCCTGACTGGCTTCTGATACAGGTTAGTCAATTTCCCTGTGAAACCTCCAAACACTAACTGGCAGCGTCGTTAGATCGACGCGAATTTTTTGGCGCGTCAGCTGCAGCTAGATATTGCACACGAGATGATATCTCCCACATGTCAGCGAAGCGCATTGCTTCAGCTTAACATGGGAGAGGGCAAGTCGTCTGTTATTGTACCTCTTGTCGCCGCAACATTAGGCCGACGGTTCCAACCTTGCGAGAATCGTGACGCTCAAACCATTATCAAACCAAATGTACCAACTGCTATTTAGCAGACTTTCTGGTCTCGCTGGTCGACGCATTTTCTATGTTCCGTTTTCGCGGAATCTGGAAATGAGCGCCTCCGTGGTCGAAAGCATCAGTACTCTCTACAGACAATGCGCTGCAGAGGGTGGTATTCTTGTCGCCCAACCCGAACATATACTCTCGCAGAAACTGAAGTGCATTGATACACTCATGACACCCCACGACGACCACGAGAAACCCTCAACTGCTAAACAACTCAACGACCTACAAGGATGGCTAGCTGAAGTATCGCGCGACGTACTCGACGAGAGTGACGAGATACTACACGTCCGGTATCAATTAGTCTACACCGTGGGCAAGCAAATGCCTGTTGAAGACCACCCAAATCGTTGGTTCACAACGCAACAGGTGTTCAGTCGATTACGGATCCATGCCGCGTGGTTACAGTGCCAGTTTTCCACAGATGTTCGAGCTCGATCAGACTCAGAAAGGATTTCCGACGATGCGAATCCTCGACCAAAAGGTTTCTCGACAGATCTCTTCACTCATCGCCGAGGATGCCCTTAAGGGCGTTTTATCCACCCTCCCACTAGCTGTTCTCTCACCCTCAATTCGAGAGGTCACTCGCCGCTTCATAATCCAGAAGAAAGTTTCTGTCGAAGATAATCGGTTGATTCTGTCTCACTACTCTGGACAAGACTCTGGAAGAACCTTATGGAGCGGAATCCTTTTACTCCGTGGACTGCTAGTTGATGGTGAAGGGATCCTCGGCTACGTGCTGAAGGAACGCCGGTGGAGAGTGGATTATGGACTCGATCCAAGTAGGACATTACTAGCTGTTCCATATCGTGCAAAGGTAAGCCCAGCTAGTAGTCTGTCCAATGAACGTGGCTTATGATAAATATAGGACGTGCCAAGCTTGAAAGCAGAGTTTGGTCACCCGGACGTAGCCATTGCACTAACCTGTCTCAGCTATTACTACGGTGGCTTAACAAAGCAGCAAGTACTTCAGTGCTTTGATTTGCTCACAAGGCTTGACAATCCAGACATGGAATATGATCAGTGGGTCGAGTCTGGGGAGGGCATTCCCATTTTAATGCGACAGGTAAATACAAAGGACGACACGCAAGTCGACAAACTTGTACCGCTATTCTCGAGGAACACAAGAGTCATAGACTTCTATCTGTCCAAAGTAGTCTTTCCTCACGCAGCCAAGGAGTTTCCGTCTAAAATGTCCACGTCAGCCTGGGATCTGGTAGAAGAAAAGTCAAACGTGACGACAGGTTTCAGTGGCACCAACGATAACCGGTATCTCTTGCCAACATCAATAACTCAGGAGGATCCTGTCTCCCAGCTGAGCACCAATGCACTCGTCTTGCAATACCTTCTCCGGTCAGAAAATGCACACTACGAGTGTACTGAAGGTACCGATGGCGAACGCGAATCCGCAAAAGCTTTCTTGCGGCGACTGATTAGTCACGAACCCGAAATTCGAGTCTTATTGGACGTTGGAGCACAAATGCTAGAGCTGCGGAATGAAGACTTGGCGCGACACTGGCTCTCCCTTAGTAAACCCCATATCTCAGCAGCTATCTTTTTCAACGAATCAGATAACCTTACCGTGCTTACCCAGGATGGAACGATTGAACTACTGATCTCTTCTCCGTTCAATCGGCAGCTCGACAAGTGCATCGTATACCTTGATGATGCACATACACGAGGGACGGATTTGAAGCTTCCTCGAGGAACGCGTGCAGCGGTCACGCTCGGGCCGAAGGTCACTAAAGATAGGCTGCTACAAGGTGAGTTGTTACACAGATGAGGGGGAATAAGCTAAGCGGATACAGGGTGTATGCGGATGCGGCAGCTAGGGAAGGGGCAATCGGTGATATTCTTTGCGCCAGGAGAAGTTGACCGCCGCATTCGCGGGCTTATTCCGAGAGGTCAGGAATCCGAGAATGGCATACGTGTGATCGACATCCTTCGTTGGACCATGCACGAGACTTGTTGGGATATTAGGCACCATCTCCCGCATTGGGCTCAGCAAGGATTCAACCATCACCAGCAACTTTCAGTTTACAAGCGCTATTTGACCGGGGACCTGGGAGTTTTGAGGAACTCCTGGTTACAGCCTGGATCAAAAACTCTCAAAGAAATGTACGAACCGAGGGCACAACGTGCTGGGTTGGGCCCCGGAATAAACGGCATTCCGTCTCTACGCGAACGGCTGAAACGTCTTGGAATAACTCAGTCGATTGACGTTAGGATGGCAGAAGAGCAGGAACGAGAGGTCGATCACGAGCCTGAGCGAGAATACCATGTGGAGCATCTCCCAAAGGTTTTCCCTGCGGAGCATATTGTATGCGACGAGATCCGCAACTTCGTTAATACTGGAATACTTGTCAAGTCTTCGACGTCCATCATCCCACTGCTCACCCCAACTAAGATCCACGAGACCCTAGATTCGACGAAAGAATGGACCCCATCTCCACTTGCGACCACGGACTTTGCTCTCACCACCACGGATTCCAGTATCGGGGACTTGACAGACTACCTCCGTCCCGTCAATTGGATTTTATCAAGCGGATTTGGGAAGGAATGTGTCGCGATCGTCATTAGTCCTTATGAGGCGAACGAATTACTCCCCATCATACGCAAGAGTGGAAAGGTCCGACTCCATATCTACTCACCACGCGTCACTGCCTCCATGCGATCCTTCTCGAATCTCACCTTCTACATCATCCCAGAGTCTCCAGAGAAGTCATGGACTGCCGCCGCACACCTCCGAACCGAGCTGGATCTATTTGCCGGACATCTCTACTTCGACAGTAAGGAGGAATACCAACGGGTGTGCGAGTTACTTGCGCTACACATTGTGCACCCTGGTGCAAAGCGTATCGAGGTCGATGGATTTGTACACAAGGCGTATCGTACCGGCCAAAAATCGCCGCTTACCGCCAGCGCGATAGCTACCTTCAAGAGGTTGACAGCGTTACGAAGGAGAGGGGGTTTCAGTGGGACGGACCTCGGTCGGGTTTTAGACGCCCGTCCCTTAGATAGTAAGCATTGGCAGTGAGTTCAGTCGTGAGGTCAGGAAAGAATTGTCGTAAATTCAAGTTGGCTCGGTGTTGTCATGAACATTCAAGTGAACATATATACGTAGCACACTGTAACTGAAATACGTAGGCTTACTACTTTGGTTCGCCCCGATTACGCCGACCGTCAAGCATGTGCTTCTTTTCCTTCGTCGCTCTGCTCTGATGATCGAGTACTGCGTTTCACGCGCGCTACCCAAATACCTACTAAAGCCGAGATTGGAACCGGTGAACGGCGCAGCGTCTTACTGTATATAGCATCGCAATGACAGTCGTGGGACCGAATGCCACAGCGCGTGGTTAACCTAGACCGTGACTCTACGTCCGTTCTATTATAACCCCCGAGACATTCTTCTACTATTCATTGCTATGGTCCCTGCACAAGACGTGGACTCGGAGCTCCAGCAAATGTTCTCGAATTCGTGTGTGATGATCACCATTGACTCGTGACTTTCTTTGATTGTGACCACCCCAGCCCGGGTCTTTCAACATCGCAGAACTCAGGAAGAGAGTGCGTCAATCTTTCCCTTATGTAGCGGTGCTCGCTCAAAAACTGTCCTTGGACAGCACTCAAATCGTTGAATCGCAGGGAGGGTTATCCCAGATATCTCTTGGGGTGACCGGTATGTACTTAGTTCCTGGCTCGTTGGTGCCTGATAACTATTTATTATCTTTGTTAGTCCTCCGAGCGCACAATATCCCCTATATCAAGAGACTGTTTGTACGGAAGAGGCGGTTCTATGTTACTGTAACCCATCTTGTGACAACAAAGAATGTGACAACAAAGAAGACGGAAAGCGTTCATTTTGATGGAGAGAACGTGCAATGGAACCAGTGGCTCGGTGTCTTGTAGGACTTCCCTTTTTCAATCTTCTATTTCGGCTAAAAATTCAGTTTAGTTCTACACAACAGTCCTCGCATCTTACACTGCGTCTTTATGAGAAGCGGCTCACACACCGTGATGTCCTTATCGGAATTCGTGATATACCAATACCTGTCACGTCTCAAAGTGAACCGTCTTTGTTTGGATTTCCCTTTCGTTTCGTTGACTAAACATCTCGCCCGTAGATGTTCCTTTTGTTCTCAGTAATGGCGATGGCGGACAATCGACGCTCCCGGTCACGCTCTACTTGGCGATTGACGTGTCTGCGAACGTATCCACTCAGATCAGTGCCAACGAACCAATCAAAAGGGACGACACCCCCACTGAAGATGTTACAAAGCCCCCGATCTCACCAGACTCCGGAGGATCCATCCAATCCCCTGAACCATTTTTACCCCCGTCTGGTCACATTGCCATCGGGATTAGCGTTCCTACTACGTCACATAGTCAGGCAGAGATATCGCTTGCTGGTGACTCTGTCCTTGCTCTCCATCGCGCCGGTGAAGCTTTTGAGCCTATTGACCGATCATCGAAAACATGGGAAATGGTCGTTGGGAGGATCAAGTGGGTGACGGATACGCTGAGCTCGATTGCAGAAGTACGTGTGGTGTCCTTTTACTTATCCCTTACTGATCCTGCCTTCACTCTCAGCTTTCACCGTATGCTAAGATGGCATGCGGTCTGCTTTTGGCGATCCCCAAGGTGCATCCATTTGTCTCATTGTCGGAGCAAAACACTTATGCCGTGTTCGTTTGCATGGTAGACACTCCTGGAACAGTATCAGCGCGACGACAATGTCCGGACCCTCCTTGAAGCTATGCGTGACGCATTTGATTTCGCACACCACGAAGAGACTTTAAGATCCATCAAACCCGAGTCCAGGCAGGCTCAAATCCTTACTCTCATGCTGCACGATGTCTGCAGTTGCGGCGACTTTATCCAATCGTATGCAAATGATCCACAATTCTGTATGTTGTCTTCATCTCCTCCGTTGGTTGGTGTAAACGTGTGATTTTAGGGAAGCGGACGCTCAAGAATATGGACGGAGGCGTCGCCAAAAATATTGAGGACTTGTCTGCCGCCCTTGCCAAACATCGAAGGGCTTTCTTTGATCATGTAGCCATCACCACGGAGATAACTGCGTTCCAAATTCTGGATGGCGTGGGCATGCTTTCAGCTAAGGTGGACGGGATATCTACTCGACTTGAGTGGTTGTCAGACCATGTGTCAGACGCTGGTATGTAACCCTGATAACTCGTGGATCTGTAATCGATCTGATTATTGTCGTAGAACTAGATAGAAAGATCGGAGAGATCCCATATGGGACAGGTTCACGATTCATACCTGACAAGAGCTGTCTTGCGGGAACACGCGTGGACTTCCTGGACTTCATTGTCAATTGGGTGAATGACCCTGATTCGGAGCGTTGTCTCGTCCTTTTCGGACAAGCAGGCACGGGAAAGTCATCGATTGCGCATGAGATCGCACGTCGCTTCGACAATATGCACCGTCTTACGTCATCGTTTATCTTTTTGCGGAAGGAGCAATCCAAACGGGAAGCCTATCACCTCTTCACGACTCTTGCTCGCGATCTCGCCGACCGCTATCCTTCGTTCAAAGTCGCGCTGGGAAAGGTCGTAAAAGGCAGCTCCTCTCTTCGAATTGGAACCTGTGACTATGGTACCCTGTTCAAATCCCTTATCCTGGAACCACTTAAGGATCTGCATATTGTTGGCCCTATTCTTGTCGTAATCGATGCCTTGGACGAAAGTGGGGACGTGACTGGTGAAAACGGCCTACACACATTTCTTTCCAAAGCCCTCTCTAAACTGCCACCAAATTTCCGTGTGCTCATCACTTCGCGACCTGAGCATGACATCGAGTCTGCATTCGTCGGCGCAAGCGTCGGCGACAAGTCAGCCAACATCAAAATTAAATACGCGAATGATCCTGAGTTGGCTGCTACGACACGCGAGGATATTCTCGCGTTTCTTAAGGAGAAGCTCCCTTCAGACGAGTTCAAAAATCATGGAGAAGCGCTAGCAATAAGGGCGGAGGGATTGTTTCAGTGGGCAGCGGTCGCACGTGAATATATCCTAGACCCTCCCGAGCACTTTGGCTTCGACAAGACAAAGTGCATAGAGCATCTCTTGAGACTCACTGCAGATCGCCACAGACGAGATCCCTTGGACGAGTTATACAAAGAAGTCCTTGAAAAATACTTCACACAACAAGGTTCGCGGCTACTCTTTAAATCTGCCGTGGGACAACTCGTTACTTCTATTGAACCCCTCACCATCCGCTCCCTGACCACTCTGCGACGACACGCTGGTGCCGGTGATGGCGATGCCGTTGTTAGATTGCTCCGTCGCCTTAGCTCGTTGTTGAGTAATGTCAACTCATCTGATGAAAACCTTCCAATTATCCCTCTCCATACATCATTCCGCGATTTCCTCACAAATGAGGAGAAGAGCGGCGATTTTTGTGTTAGACCTCAGGATGCTCACTATCTGTTGGCCCATTCCTCTCTCTCTCTACTACTCAGCGGTCTTAAATTCAACATCTGCAATCTCGAATCGTCGTATCTTGCTAACAAAGACATTGAAGACCTTGTCTCCCGCGTCGATAAATATGTCCCACCTGCATTGTCATATGCCTGTCGTTTCTGGGACGGCCATTTGGAACATATTGACTTTGACACTAATCTGCTTGGAAAACTCCGAACTTTCTTTGAGAAAAATTTTCTCTTTTGGTTGGAGGTCCTTAGCTTGACAAGCGATGTGGGTCTTGCTTCGGTAGCGTGCTCAGCCCTGAACTTGTGGTTAGCCAAAGGGTTAGCCCCCGGTCAAGGTGTGAGTAATTTTTTTTTCGATGATGAAGGAGAATAACTAATGGCTATGTTCCATTCAGGTTTCTCGAATAGAACTAGAGAAATTCAGATCGTTCGTCAACGATGCCTCTGTATATGTACGATATTTTGGGAAGGCCATGGCAAAGAGCGCTCCACATATCTATCTCTCCGCTCTACCATTTGCGCCGACTCGTTCTCGTGTCTCTGCACATTATTCCAGCTTATTTCCCCGAGTCTTACGCGTGGAACGTGGGCGGTTGACTCACTGGCCATCATCGGAGTTGGTGATTTCAAACGTTGGGGCCGTTGTCAATTCCATTGCACTCTCACCAGATGGCAAGCGCATCGTCTCAGGGTCGCGCGATCAAACAATTCGCATGTGGAACGCCACGACAGGAGAGAAAGTGACGAGCCCTTTTACTGGACACTCGTCGTCTGTCGAGTCGGTAGCATTCTCGCCAGATGGCCAGCGCATCGTATCGGGCTCAGACGATGGGAAAATTTGTGTGTGGAACGCCACTACGGGGGAGACAGAGGCTGGCCCATTTACCGGACACACGAGTGGGATCAGATCTGTGGCATTCTCACGAGACGGTCAGCGCATTGCCTCTGGATCACGTGACAAAACAATTCGTATGTGGAATGCCGCTACGGGAGAGACAGAGGCGGACCCATTTTCTGGACACGATGATTGGGTCGGGTCTGTGGCATTCTCTCCAGATGGCCGATGGGTCGTCTCGGGCTCGGACGATGGAACAATTCGTATGTGGAACGCCACAAAAGGAGAAACAGAAGCACGCCTATTAACTGGGCACACGGATTCGGTCAACTCTGTGGTGTTCTCGCCAGATGGTCAGCGCATTATCTCAGTTTCGGACGATGGAACAATTCGTGTATGGAACGCCACGACCGGAAAGACAGAGGCAAGCCCTCTTACAGGACACAGGACTTCTATCAAGTCTGTGGCGTTCTCGCCAGATGGCCAGCGCATCGTCTCAGGTTCGGACGACGGAATAATTCGTGTGTGGAACACCACCACGGGAGAGCCAGAGGCGCGCCCTTTTACTGGACACACGTCTCCGGTCAAGTATGTGGCATTCTCACCAGACGGCCAATGCATCGTCTCGGGCTCAGACGATGAAATTCGTGTGTGGAGCGCCACCACGGCGGCGATGGAGCCAGGCCCATTTTCGGGGCATACAGATTTAGTCAGGTCCGTGGCATTCTCGCCAGATGGCCAGTGGATCGTCTCGGGCTCGGACGATCAAACAATTCGTGTGTGGAACGCCGCTACGGGAGAGACGGAGGCAGGACCATTTATTGGACACGGGTCCTCGGTAGACTCTGTGGCATTCTCGCCAGATGGTCAGCGCATCGTCTCCGGCTCGGACGATGAGACAATTCGTGTGTGGGACACCGCTACGGGAGACATCGAAGGCAGGGCCCTTTTACTGGACATAAGTCTCCGGTCGAGTCTGTGGCATTCTCACCTGATGGACGGCGCATCGTCTCGGGCTCGGACGATCGAACAATTCGTGTGTGGAACGCCACTACGGGAGAGACGGAGGCAGGCCCCTTTACTGGACACACGTCTTCCGTCGAGTCCGTGGCATTCTCGCCAGATGGCCAACGCATCGTCTCAGGCTCGGACGATGGAACAATTCGTGTAGTGGAATGCGATCACAGGAGATACGGAGGCGGGCCCTTTTACTGGACACACGGATTGGGTTTGGTCTGTGGCATTCTCGCCAGATGGTCAGCGCATCGTCTCAAGCTCGTACGACGGAACAATTCGTTTGTGGAATGCCACAACAGGGGATACAGAGGCAGGCCCTTCAAGTTTTACTGGACACAAGTCTTCGGTAGACTCTGTGGCATTCTCGCCTGATGGCCAACGGATAGTCTCAGGCTCAGACGATGGAACAATCCGTGTATGGAACGCCAGTACGGGAGAAACAGTGGCAGGCCCTTTTGCTGGGCACACATCTTCCGTCGAGTCTGTGGCATTCTCTCCAGACGGCCAGCGCGTCGTCTCAGGCTCGGACGATCAAACAATTCGTGTGTGGAGCGTCACGACAGGAGCTACAACAGCAAGCCCATTTTTCGAACACACCTCTTCAGTCGAGTCGGTGGCATTCTTGCCAGGTGGTCAGTGCATTGTCTCATCAGGAGATGTATTCGTATGCTGAACGCGACGACAGGAAATACTGGGACTGCAAGACACGTCGACTTCACTGACCAGTCCGTGATCGACGAAGAGGGGTGGATATGTGGTAGTAAAGGTCAACTCCTCATGTGGATCCCGCAACCTCATAGGGCTCATCTCCATCGCCCAAGTAATATCTGGGTTTCCGGTGGATTTGAAACCCGCATTGATCTTTCTACTTTTGTACACGGGCGAGATTGGGATACTTGTATTAAAACCTAGATAGAGCCACTCGTAGGCTCGTCGGTAGAATCCACGGTGAACTTGGCGTTGTCACCTGCATCAGAAATTGGTGGACTATTAGTGGCTAGTAAGGGATCACAAGGCTGTCTTTAGTGGCGGCTTGAGTCAAGTTGATCGTTGGGGCTACACATTTCGCGCTCGACCGGCGGGAGTGCTTGCTTCCGGGAGGCGAGAGGGGGTGCAGGGAACGCAGGGCAGCACCTCGCATGCAAGGGCAAGGAGAGAAAAGAGAGAAGGCGGGGGGAAGTGACGGTGGCAATATGGCAATGGATGATGGGGGGAAGGGATGGTTGTAGCTTGCACATGAAGGCGAGGATGGTGGACGAGTGCCAGGGCGAGGACAAGCACAAGCAGAAGGACGGAGACGAGGAGGACCACACCTGAGGATAGCAGAGTGTGACGAGCCCGGAGAGTAGGCTTTGCGAGCTATATGATATCGTGCGCGCGCGGCTAGCCGGGTAACATCGAACGCACGACTGGTTAGGGAGACTAGCATCATGATGCTAAAGGTGTGGCGCCGCAAGCTATCAATATATCAATACTCATCGGTACTCATCAGTAAAATCACAAGAACTTTACCTTTCTCTTTCGCAGTCTCGTGTACAAATTGACAATGAGCAGTAGGAAGAATGATTATTGCTCAAAACCAACCTGGAGTCGTTACGCTACAGCATACCAATCTACGACAACCTACGGATCCTCAAGCTAGCGAATACTCAATACGGAGCTAATCACTCAAAATGGCCTGCACAACGTTCGCCACGCGCAACTGTCTTAAATCCGTATAAGTCTGTAGTTATTCCGTTCAGTCCGTGTCATCCTGGGAAAAGAAGGGCAACATACCTGACCGGTACCAAGAAAGACGATTGGCTGCCCTGTAACATAGGTCATGGACAAAGCCGCACCGACCTGTGACCGACGATAGCGTTCATCGGTACCTAGGGGATGCACAAAAAGAGAGGGGAAACCGACCTTATCGTCGACGGTATCCCATTTGGTGACGATCATTACCGTCGATGCCACGTCCCCTACTCGCACCTCCCATGCCCGAAAAGTCGCGCAGGGCACGGTCGAATTTGGACAGTTGATCAACGGCCTCGTTCCCGACAAGCGCCTCGCCGACGAAGAGAACCCTGTCAGGATTATTCACTGACACAAGCTTGGCGAGGGCGCGCATGAGGGGCTGTATGACTTCGTGAGTACGGCTTGGACTGCCTCTGAATCTAGAAGAATGCATACCTCATTGTCCTGCATACGCCCGGCGGTGTCGACCAGGACAACATCAAAGTCATTATCCTTAGCTGTGACGAGATCATGAGTGCCTATGACAAGTGAGTCGGGACGTGACGTTACCATAGGCGATCGCCTCCTTGGCGATCCCCGCAGCGTCCTTGCCATAACCCCGCTCATATAACTCAACTCGGCCTTTGCTGTCCCCAGCTCCGTTCACGCCTAGCATACTCAGATTCCGGACGTGCACGCGTAGCTGTTCCACAGCACCGCTCCTACACGACTATGGGTATCTGGCGGCCAGAACAGGCGTCTAAGAAGACGCACCTGAATGTATCGCAGGCAGCGACGAGGACCCTGAAGCCATTCTGGATGAGCCAGAAGCAGACCTTGGACAAATTAGTGCTCTTGCCCACGCCATTAACGCCGACAAAGGTGATACTGTAGGGTATACGCTGTTGTGTCGAAGTCAGGGGGGAGGACAACTTTTCACGGATGGAAAGCAATAAATCCGTCGACGTCTTCGGAGTGAGGATGTGCGTGATGGAATTAGACAACGCTTGCCGCACGGCCGCGTTCGTTGCTATAAGATGAAATCGTCGTGAATCATCGCACCGAGTAGAATGGGCGTCGAGCGTACTTTGAAAACCCCCCACTTTCTTCCCAACTAAACTCTGACCAACACCCTCGCACACCTTCTCTGCGATGTCCTTAGCCACGTTCTTCTTCATGAGGTGTTGTTTCATTCCCTCCAATACGGGCTTCAAATCATCCTCCGAAAGTACCTTCGTCCCAGTGAACCTCGCGAACAATGAACCCAGAGCGCCCAGCGAGCTCTGTGCTGGTTTGCTCTCCTTGCCTAAGCTTCCGCTTAGTGCTTTGGCGATCACGTCGTCTGCCGTCCCGCCGTTTGCAAACTCCCAATCCTTGACTTCATACAGACCGTCCTTAGTGCGAGACCCAAGTGAGGCCTCGTCCACGAGTGCTTGCAAGTCGCTTGAAGCCGGGCGCTCGCCTAGATCGCTCGACTTCTCGTATGAGAAGTCGAGGGAGGCCATGTCGGATTCACTAGGTAGTTCGTCGCCCCACTTACGAAGAACTTTGCCTTTCTGCTTACGCTTCACGGTGACGTCAGAGCTAATCGTCCGCGTTCTGTGTCAGTTCAGGAGGGGTTTAAAGAATGTAACGCACTCAGAGTTGGTGTGACTATCCCTGCCGCTCCCAGTGTCTCCGCGCGTCCTCCCCCCCCTCCCAGCTGTACGGGCGCCTCCACGCCCGCGTAGCCTATTTTTGAGTGCCTGGACGTTGCGTGCAATTTGTTGTTCGTCCACTGTCCCAAGATGATGTTCCGGGGGAGCTACAAACACCATGAGCGGAAGCGAAGCGAAGACGAAATATGACCGACGAGCATCAACATCACTGGAACCAGGACTCGGCGTAAGTGGGGGCGGTCTAGCAGCGGGGCGCAAGCGATGCTTGCGGTCCTTAAACGCCGAAAGTCAGTGCAAATTTGGGTAATCTACACTAGGAGCGCACCTCTGCTACTTTGTTCTCCAGGCCCTGGAGCAACTTGTCAAAGGCGGAATCCCAACCCTCAAGTGCCTCAGCCAAATTCCAACGTGGAGGCTCCGGCGCGGAATTAGAAAGTGCGATCGCGGTGTTTTTGACGACGTGAAGCGAGGCGACGAATGCAGCGAGGAAAGGTTGGAAGAGCTTGACAAATATAGTCTTGAGTGCACCCAAAAGTTCTTCGACGTATGTGAGCTGTAGGACGCGTTGGTATGCGACCTGTATGTGGGATGGGTCAAAAGTCCGTGGTGTAGGCGAAGGGGGTGTTTACCACAAAGATCAGCTCAAGGTCGTTGACGAACGTCCACTTGACAGCATAACCACCTTTTTCATATGTTTGCTCTGCCGCACGACCCTCTATGAGAACATCACGAATGAGGCCATTGACGGGCGAGGCGGGGGACGAAGCCGCGTGAGCAGCATTTGGCGTGAATGAGCGGGACCAAAGGACGATCCCGCCTGCTCATGAATGAGAACGGGAAGGCCGACAGTATTCGTTAAAAGAGAGCGAGCAGACCTTTATGCATTATTGAGCAATGGTCGAGCATTGTCGACGACGACGACGAGGTAAAGAATTAGTTTATTTAATTATTTTTTATTCTCAAGCCATTGTCGGAAATCTCTTTTAGTTAACAAGCCCATAATTTCGACCCGTTCGTCGGTCGTCCGTTCCCTGTACAGCCGCATGACGTACCCGCACACACTCCATAAATCTTCCCAGTCGACATCGAACAATTCCCACCAACAGTTCATTGGGTCCGAGGGTAATGCGATGCCCAATTGACGCGTCGTGAGCAAAATTGCTGCACTCACTACCGTGGGCACAGCATACAGTGCATATACCGACGTTTGCAATCTATTCAGCCATTGAATCAAGGTGCTAAGAAAGGTAGCAAATCGGTTAAACGCACGCGTCATTGAGGTAACCCCATGCCATTGACATCGCTTCGCTGCGACTTGTCAGTCCGAGCAAACGCATGTAATTCACCAGTGTGCCATAGGGTAGCACCACCTGTACGTCGAATCCTAATCGCTTTAAGATCTGCATCTCGGAGACGACCAGTGCTTCTCTGAGGTCGTAAAAGGTGTTACCAAAGTATGACATGGGTGTGTACTTGAATTCGGGTGGCGGATGCGCGAACGACGTGGACGCGACGGTATGCGCCGCGCGCTGAAGAAGGAGGTCGTAGACATTGATAAGGTCACGCATGCGGACTGGACACTCCTCCAGCTTCGAGGACAAGAAAAGAGCCCCCATGCCGACGTCCTACGAAGAGTCAGGAGGAACTAACACGAGGAGACAACGACGAGGACGCACGGCCACTGAAAACTGCTTCAGGGAGCTAACATAGAAGAATCTTTGAAGGATAATCTGGGCGGTGGCCACGGCAACTTGCTTTCTGTCACCTAGGATGTGGGGGGGGGTAACAAACTGAGAAGAGGAAGAGACGAACTGGTTCAGCAGTATGCCGGCTTGATGAATGAGTTTGCAGCCGTATGCTCTGAGATCCTCTTCGATGCTATGAGGGACGCCATCCTGAGCTGAGGGTGTCGATTGAATTTGAGAGAGCGAGGCGAGAGGATGAAGTCGCCGACGGACCGTGACGGTGCCCATTGGGAGAGACGAGAGGGGACAAACAAGGAGCAAACAAGGGAGCGGGATGTCTTCCACTCTTCCACTTCCACCCAAGCCCGACTTTGAGGCCCTTCCAAGTCGCCCTCCTCCAGACAGGCGTCAACGTTCTCCTCGAAAATCCCCACCGCCTCGGTCGCGTCCACCCTACGGTGACTCTTACCATCCCAATGAACATCGTCCTCGTCCCAGAAACTCACGCGGTCCGTCTCGTTTCGACTCGGACGCGCGACCAAGAGGCGATCATCACCGCGACGACAGACGATATGACTCACGGAATTACGAGGCTGACAGAAGGGACTTTGACTATCGCAGAGATCATGACCGTGACCGTCCACGCGACCACGACAATGGCCGCGACAGACGTGGGTATGATCGTGACCGCGACTATGAAAAACGGGATTTCGATCGTACCCGCGACCAACGTGACCGCGACCGCCGATATGATCCGCGTAATGGTCCACCGCGTCGACGTTCCAGGAGCCGTCGGCGAGGTGAGCGATCATGGTCACCCCGCCGTCGTTCACGTAAGTTTCCTCTTTCTCTTTAAAATGCCCGTGATCATTCGTTCTGCATGCCTTATCCATCCCTCTAGCTTCCCGAGATCGTCGCCCTCGCTCCCCTACTCCACCACCGCGTCGCAGCTCACCACACCGGCGTTCCCCAAGTGCCCGTTTGACTGCAGACGCGAGGTCGAATGCTTCGCTGCCTTCCGGACCATTGGCCCCTCCAGAACCAAGGTCTCCTTTTGACCGTGACAATGTGGTGGATGTGCGGCATGCTCAACGGGACCCATCACCACCACCCACTTCTCCTCGACCTCCGCCGCCGATAGAAGCACGCCCAAGTACTCCACGGGAATCTTCCATACCCCTTCTTCTTGACAAGGGCAAGGCGAAGGCGACCGCACAACCTGCTTCCGATGCCAATGAGGATGTGAAGATGGAGGATGTGGCTCCTCCGCAGCTGAATCCACAACCCACCGACCAGCCACGGAAACTTAGCCCGCAGCCCTCAACAGGAGCCCCTACCACGACTTATGTGCCGCCCCACCCGGGTTTACCAGCAAACCCAAAGCGGTCACGAACATTGCAATTCAGCCTGCCGAACTCAAACGCAGGCCGGTCTTCCAATGTCCGAATGCCTCCTATCCCACCTTACGAGATAAAGGAGATCGTAAAAGAGAGCCTTAACAAAGAGGTCGGACTTTATTCTCTAGTTGTTGTACACCTCTTCCATCCTCACACGCACGTCGCGCAGATAACCAGATTGGCTAGTTTGAACGCGTCGCAGAAAGCCGCCACCGAGCCGCTCATTCGCGCAGCTGAGCGCTCACGCCATGAGCTCGAAATGAGTCTACTCGAACTGTATGCGGCGGGGGAGCGTCGTAAAGCAGCTGCGGCACAAGTTGAGGAGGCACGTGCAGGGACGTTAGGTATCGGCGGTAGACACGAGTACTCGACTGGAGTATCGGATTCCTAGGGTTGGTGTCATGTCGCCCTTCAATGCAAAGTACACGTAAGTGAGGAAGCACGTCGAATGCGTGTGGTGAATGCAAAAGGTGTGATACAGAAGCATGGCTAGTGTACATTTGGGCGGGATTCAAAGATCCATAGTGGTGCGAGTGACAACTCACAATGTTGTAACGTATCGGTTGCAGCGGTCTCGACAAGCAAGCATACAGGCGAACCTGCACCGCCGTAAATAACTGTATGGCGTGTTTCGTGCCAGCCGGTAGCCCGACCTCGGCCCACCACAAAGGACCAAGGAACAATCAATCATATGGAGCCGCATGCGATCACTCGCTCATGTCCTTGTACTATTGTCCTTGCCTTGTCCAACCCGTGACAGATCGTGCTCGCAATCGAGGGTGTACTGCGTAATGGAAACAACGAAAGAACGCAAACGGAAATGAACCGCTTTACAAAACCGTTTTAACGGGCGTCATGACAGTAAGTACAGTTGAGGTACACCATGTTCACCAAGTTACAGTCACAGATTGACTTACAGGTTATGACGTCATCCCTTCCATTTCACGTGAAACCTTTGCTTTTTCCTTAGTAAGCCACCTTACCAGCCGCGCTGTGCCAGCCGTCCTCCCTCGAGGTTTGCGTCGCTAGCCGAGTAATTTAGCCGATGATTACACCACACAACTCTGTCGCCGCTCACATTGTCAGACCAACCATAGCGGCACCAAGGTTCTCTGATATCTGTTTCACATCATTCAGGGTCGTACGCTGAATGAGCGGATGCAAAATAATTCGGGCCCATACCTCCGCAAGAATTTTCGGATTATTGAAATGAGTGACCTAGAAGGTGTTTCAGTGTTGATAATGGGCACGAGGATCAGGTTGGGTCTCACGGCCTGTACGATCGCGCGGGCACGCTTGGCGGGATCTCCGGACTGCGACACAGAAGAAGCCATCAGTGAGCTGCGGGTCTTGTATAGAAGAGATATATATAAAACTACCTTGAAGATGCCAGACCCAACGAACACTGAAAACAAAAAAAGACAATTAAATTCGTCGGCATGCCAGGGGACAAAAGTCTTGCCGACCTCCATCACAGCCCAACTGCATCATCAGTGCAGCATCGGCTTTGGTAAACAATAACAGTAAAACCCCAGTTAGCGAAGCACAGGAGCCAAAGAGAAGACTGCTGCGCACCAGGCGTGGCGATACCACCGGCAGCGAAATTGACCACCGGCAGCCGTTTCAGACGTGCCGCCTCCTTGAGTAAATGGAAGGGTGCCTGGATGTCCTTCGCGTATACATACAGCTCCTCCTCCGTCAGAACGCTTGCCTTGCGGATCTCGCCGGCGACTGCGCGCTGGTGTCGCACCGCCTCCACGATGTTGCCCGTCCCCGCTTCGCCCTTGGTACGAATAAAGGATGCGCCTTCGGATATACGTCGGAGAGCCTCGCCGAGATTGCGTGCGCCGCAAACGAAGGGCACCTTGAAAGTATGCTTGTTGATGTGGTGCTCCTCGTCCGCGGGTGTCAGCACCTCTGACTCGTCGATGTAGTCGATTCCAATGCTTTGTAATATCTACGTTTTGATGGGGGGGCGATCACGCAGTTGAGTATTCGTGGCGCTTCTGATTATCCGAGGGCACATTACCTGGGCCTCGACGAAATGACCAATCCGCACTTTTGCCATGACGGGGATGGACACGGCCTCGACGATCTCTTTGATCATGTGGGGATCGCTCTGAGCCAAAGGGGTCTAGCACCATGATGGACTGCGACAGAAACCTCGCACTTGCCATACGCGCAACACCACCTGCGGCACGAATATCTGCCGGTACACGTTCCAGTGCCATGACAGCGCACGCGCCAGCTTCTTCAGCTATCCGCGCCTGTTGCGAGATAGCAGCAAGCGAATAAAAGCGATCAATAACCACATTACAGCAGCGGTGTGGCAATGTACGGCATGCGCACCTGTTCTGCGTTGACGACATCCATGATGACGCCACCCTACTCGCGGGAAAAAAAACCTATTCAGATCAAGAACACTCCACTACAGCGTGTGCGCACCTTCAACATCTGGGCGAGCCCAGACTTGACCTACAGCGGCATAGGCATGTCCGTTTCAGTCACTCGGTTATTCTGGCAAGACACCAGGATGGAAACACACCCCAAATGTACCCATGTTGCTGTTTCCTGCATCCTTTACGCGTGTCGGCGCACCAGCCGTTGATCCAACAGCGCTTCCTGCTCCTGGGAGAACCTGAATCTGCGGCTGCGGCGAGGCACTCATCACTAGGCAGTTCGTCGAAGGATCTATCTATGATCAACAGAGGGGGAAAACTTACCATTTGCAAAAAATTTCGGGGTCTATCGATTCTTTTTTTTTTTTGTGCGTGACTCGTTCACGCCTGCGCATGCGGGCCGAACAAACCGATGGCGTTCCTCTGGTTCCGCGACTCGGCTGCGCGGAACAACCGTCCCATCTGCGAAACAAGTGGATGAGCTGTGGACGACAAAAACGGTGTAGTAATCGCTGCGCGAGCATTAGTCCGTTCCTTTCACACACATGGGTTTCTTATACCGTATATGAAATTGACGGACAGTCTAAGAACGAAGAAATTAAATTGCATTCATACAGCGGGCTTCTGAACCGGAAGGGTGGGCGTAATGGCAACATTTCGAGGATACAGGCCCATGTGGGCATGCGCATGCGCATGAAAGAATGCTCTGAGAGCCTTCCGGTGTGCCATTGGAGCGCCGCCGTGCCCTCCTGATTCTCCTTTTCCCCCAGCAATCCTCACTCGCAACTTGGCGTGGGGCCGGACAGACCTGACTCGGTTCCTGGAGGCAGGAAGGTGCTATCTTTTCTTGCCCCGCGCGTTATCTGTCAATGTCGGATACCCCTTCTGGCCAAAACCAAGTCCCAACTCTTGACACATGATCACTCCAAAAGACGCTTCCTTTGGCACAAGGTCGACAGGTGATAGTCATAATGGAGGATAAGAAATCACACCGGCGGTGCAAGTAACGACCACGTATTGTGAGTGCCATTTATATGCCTCGGTAGTGATTGCGCATGCCCCTCGTGCGCGTACTTCAAAATGACATGAGAGAAGTCAACTCCGCGCGAGATTGAATTGGAATCGGAACATGCCGTTTCTGGTGCAGTATCAGGGGTAAGGCAATAGCACATGTTGCATGTTCATGTACGATCGCCCGCAGCGGTGATGATTCGTTTTTTCGATCCCGAGCGTCCGAGTAGTACAAAGTGTGTATTCTGGTCTCTTGTTTCCGGTTGTAAACAGGGTGGGAGCAGATCAGGAAGGATACCGTTCTGACGCCAACATTCTCGTAATAGTTCCAAGTTCCTGTCAGACTTGGCACCGCACACACAGGGCGGCGGAAGATAGGGGAAAGTTTGACTCAACGCCTCAGGCGCAGCAACGGTTTATCCAACCAAAGTGACGGATTGCTCCACACAGGAAACACATTGGTTGTTGGCTGAACCACGGGACAGATTTGACCGACTTAGGAACCGGACCCAGTCCTCTTGGATTTGGCTATGTAATAAAAGGACCCGGAACATCCATAAGGGGACAGGCATTCTACGATCAGGATGTGGCATCAAGGCTGCCTGTCGTCGCGATGAGCAAAAGCAAGGCGAGAAAGAATTCCCAACGGAAACGGGCGTTATAGGACCGATGTAGGGCGGCGCAAGAAAATGGAGCGTTTGAAAAGACTCGATTGTATCAAAGGGGGATAATATAAACTAATGGGCGGCCGTCTCGTGTCAGAAACCGTGACTGACTAGCCAGTCCAGGACGGCGTGTTTCCGTGAAAGGCCGCTAAGCACGAGATGATTTGATCTGTTGATGCGTGCATTCAGACGGGTCGACTCTGGTGATACAGGGTTGGACAGGTCGCGAATCAGATCATCAGCCAATGCCTTTTGGTGTGATGAAAATGAGAGGCGAGCGGTTGTGAGAAACCGGATCACTTGCCTTTATGTTTCCCTCCACATTGCGAACCGAGATGAGGTACCGCGTGCCGCCATTACGAACGTCTGAATAGACAGGAAGAGAACCACGGGTATTTCGGGGGACGAAATAGGGAGGACGGGGAGAAAGCGGGGCTGGTCCTGATACGGTACTGGATGTGAAGAAACGGGGATGGAGACGCCATGTTGCGCTTCCCATGGAGGGAAAGGGCATGGGTTTTGGGAACTTCATGATACGAGAAAGGAATGGAGGGATGGGTGCAGTCGTGGTGGGTGTGTGGGTGTGGGTATAAGCTGAGGGCACGAATCTGAATCGGAATGAAGATCTGAACTGAGGGGTGGAGAGGAGAGAATAATAGAAATTTGAATTGACGTGGCGTGTGTTTGAGATGAAGGCGCGGGATAACCCTCTGTAGTACTGTGTGGTGGTAACTTGGCACTGCCGCCCGCAACGCTGTCATCTCCTTCCATCCATCTCCCGATTTCACACCGCCCCTCACCCATCCATATATCATAATATAGCCGATTATGCCGCCCCTCTTATACCCATCTCCCCTCCACATTGTCCTCGCTTCCGACTTTCCCTCCCCACCATGATACACCACACCTTCCAGCCTCTCCCACTCGCTGCCCCATTCGCCTCCTTCTCCCACCTCGACCAATGGACTCCCTCCTGGCCTGACGTCTACGTCTTTTCCAAATTGGATCCACGGCTCTCCCGTCCACACCCATATTCGTCCCGCAGGCGGCCACCTTATCCTCGTCTTGAGCCGACGTCGGGTTTGTCTCCGAGGTCCCCTCGCACAGGGTCACAACCGGTCCTGCGTACTCAGTTGCCCCCGATGCTTTCTGCGCTCCCCATTCCAGTGGCCACACTAGGGCTCGAACGTGGGTTTTGTTTTACATTTTTATTAATGTACACCGTATTTACGCAGCCTGTCAGCATCGCCCATGTCCACCTCTTCCAATCCCGGATCGCCGATGTCAACTGCCGCTCCGCCGACACCTGCGCCGGAGTTTCTCCAAGTGGTTTGCAATGCGCCATTATTGGCACCCAAGCCGCTTCCATATCGACCACCGGCATTCCTTGACAGTTTCGAGCTTCCTGACCCAGATGAGGATCTCTCACGCCCCCCTTACACGCGATCGAGTTCCAAGAGGAAGCGTACACGTACACGAGACGAACAGGACGACTCTTCTTTGGTTGCAAAGCGCCGCGCCACAGAGTCCGTCTTCCGAGGGCTAAACGGTCTTGGGTCGCACCGTCGGTTCTCAAAGTGACCGCGCCCCGTTTGATGTTTATGTTTATGCCCCTGCTTTAATACCCACATCTTCATTCATCGTAAGTCTCTCCGTTCGTTCTTAGACACTGTGGCGGAAGCTGATATTTGCCGGTTTCAGTTTTGCACATCCTCGCACGCGCATACATACATACATACTTGATTCGACACATGCATCCATGAAAGAAAAAAAGAAAACGTGTTTATTAATAGAACCCCCCAAATGACACTTCTGACCGCGGTGATTTTGCTGGCTGCCTGTTCCACCTTGCTCCGTTTACAAATTGAGCGCTTTTCACCCTTACCTCGCTTTCTCCGCGACCCGCGAAGCGCCCTCAATCCAACACTGATGGGCTGGTGACAGATGGTTCCAACTGCCGCCGCCGCCGACCAACTTTATCTACTGTATTATTTCCGACCCGTCGCCTGCTGGTTGTGAACAGAACAGAGACAGCCAAACTCGGTTTCACATGTGCGCTTGATTGATCATGCGCCTCAGTCCTTGTGATTAAGGTACCTGGGTCCGTATTAACCTGCCAACTGGTCGTTACCCGCAATCCAGATAAGTACTAGTACTAGTTGTATTGTATGCGTTGGGCCGTGTGCTCTTGTCTTGTAGGGGCACACGGCTGGAACCGAACGGTGCCAACCTCAGGGTCACATCAAATAACCATCAAGGTAAGTTTTGTCGTACAGTATATGCGATACACGCAATACACTCATAAAGTTATGACATAAAATCGGTTGCCGGTCTCAGGCTTCTGTTGGTTGTCCGGGTCATCGTCGGCCTCGCTTTTACTTACTTACCATCACTGACGCTTACAGGCTGTATCAACTGGGTTCCGCGATCTCCGAATTTGAGCGATCCGCGTTGACCTGCCTCTCCTCGCACTGCCGCAAGGGCATGTTTACGCATACTCTACGTTTCAATGAGTTCCCGAAACCGCTTGGCACGACAAAGACCTGGGTGTCCAACAAGCCGCCACCTTTTTCATCCCGATCGCCGTACCGTGAGAGACCTGGTTGCTTCAACTCACAACTGCGAGCATACACGGCGGCTCCGTCGCCAAGTCATCTTCTTTACCTGGACTGCGAGCTTGGTCCCAGCCCAACGCGGGGAGGGGAGCAGGACGCGTCTCCGTACATTCGCCGAGCCGGAGAGCGAGCGACATCTGCTCGGAGGCGCGGTTCTATGAAACGCTCGCGTCTCGGTCGTTCGTCGCCTCCGTCTTCGAGAGAAGCGACACGGGGAAGCGCCCCGCGGCTGATGCGGCGAAAGGGTGCTCGGCCCAGAAGGCCAGAAAGGTGCCCGGACGACGGCGGCACGACCATCTTGCATTAACCAGATCGCAGTGTCCCGCCGCATCTTTATCGTCGACAGCTCTCGCGCCCCAGGAAGACACGCAGGCCAGGAAAGGGCTCCCGGACAACTCAAAACGTGCGAAGAACGAGGCACGGTGCCGGTGTGCTCTCGTTATTTTTTGCAGGGGCGGGATGTGTTCATGGTCGCGTGGGGGGAAAGGGGAGGCGCATCTTTGACAAAAGAAGGATCATTCAATACGACGATGCGTGGCACGGAGACTGCGTAAAATGCGCAAAACTTCGCCACACCTTCCCGATAAGCCCCACGGCGCCGCGCGTCGCGAGACGGATCGCCGTGAGGATTTAGATGTGCTTGTTCGCGAGAAGCTCTACGTTGACATTCGCGAGTCCGAGGGCTTACGACTTTGTGGGCAGTGCACTAACCGCCCGCGGGATGGTGAGGGGCCCTTTTTTTTCTTCTGTTTCCTCGGTCTAATGTCCGGCGACGCTAACCACCCACTCTTCCGCCAACTACCTGAACACGACATACTTGTTCCGCTCCGCACCTGAGCGCCTCGCAGAAAACGCGACGCGTCCACATGGATTTGGGCACCGACCGTGCCTCGCGACCCAGAGATCTGGTGCTCGTCGATGGCGCCATCTGTATTGGTCGAATGAGGTGTCCAGGGTGCGTCCGACGTTGTTCTATCATTTCCTCTCCGGACATCACCAGAGCCTTGCGTGTTGATTGGACCACGTCCCACTGCTAGACGCTCACCATATCACACTCGGGAAACCATTATTCGAAGCTGGAGGCTTAGGTGACACGCAGATGCCGTGCGCAATTTCTTAAAGCGATTCGGCGTTACCCAGGTTTTCAACCGTCGTCTTGGTCAGTGGTCTGCTCTTCGCTTGACTTGCGGCGGTCGTGTGTCCTTCAAACGTGTTGAAGCGCACAAGTCTCTTTATCTGCGCGGCGACTCCAATGACATCATACAAATTTGCATACATTTCTGAACGAGCCGGACATCGCCATCGGTAAATACTCCTTCAAACTTCCAAATACCTGGTCATGACGTGCCTCTATTTCAACTATCGGGGGTCGCTGCCATGTAAGATAGAAATGCTGTCTATCTTAGTGGGGGAGTCGAAGTGCCGCCGACAAAATCGTGGTTAGCGTGGGAAAAAAAAGTCTGATTCATTGCCCGGTGTAATGTCGATGGATATCCACACCACACCACCTAATAATACACACATACCGTTCGTAAGAAATCCTCGGAAGAATGGTTGGAGATTGTAAGGGCACCAGATCCGCGACGTACTATTCATTGATGATGTCCGATTCTCGACTGCGTTCGATTTGACCACCAAGTAAAGTCCAGGCATACGATATACCTGCCATAACGACAACCCAGAGGTAGCCCGAGGGGAAATTTCCACTAGCCAACAACGCAAAGAGCGAACTATTTTTCAGGTTCGCACTTCTGCAACTGAAGCCCGATGAAATAACCATCCACGTACCTGGCGAAGGCGGGACAAATCGATCGCGTGAGGCTCATTGCGAACTGGACGAGTCCGTTCGTAGCTCCAAGGGATTCCGGGGTTGGTGCCGTCTCCTTAACCAATATCATGCTGAGCCTACATTCGTTCTAAGTTAGCTTTCGTAAGATTGACCCGGAATTCCAAAGTGCGTCAACACACCCAAACGCCACGCTGCCCAGCCTTGACAGGGCCAACAGCGCAACGATACCGCACCACACCATCGCTTGCACGTGTCCATCTGCGTCCGACAGACGCAGTGTGTCCGTCGCTACATCCCCATTGATAGCCGAAAGGCCGGTACGTGCCACAATATTGAGTAGAGGTAGCGTAAGGAAGCAAAACGGCCAAAGGCTCATGCATCTGTTGTACGCGCGGATGTGGTCGCAACGAGCAATAAGGACGGGTGTGAGGAATAACTGAATGAAGCAGGCGACGAAGCCCGAAATGGCAAGGCAGAAACCGATGTCTGTAGGCTGTCACCAGACAATCAACGACGACTATAACGGTGCATATAGAGAGCATACAGAAAGTGCGAGACCACCTGACTCGATGGGGGAGTAACAGAAAAGGACGAATAGTACGTCAAAGGCGGTGTACGTGAAACTAAGGCCTGCGCCTGACAAGCTGATGGCGCGAATGATAGGAACGGAAACGAGCTTCTTCAGAGTGAATGGCGCCGATCTCGGTGGCTGGTATACCTCCTGGATGGACCCGTGGGAAGACAACCCACGGCGCTTGCTAGGTAGAGTCTACAATCGTGTGAGCGAGGGCGCAGATGAGGGACATGACAGGAAGAGCCAACCTCCTCGAGTAAGACGTAGCCAAGGATAACGCCAATGAGGGAAACGGCGGACGTGATGCAACCAGGAAGGAAATAAGGATAGGTGCGGAAAAGATCGTGATGGAATAGATTAGAATTGGGGAAAGTACTTGCCGGGTTTGAGAAAGTTCCACCTATGAGGGGCCTATTGAGGGAGATATTCGAGTTGAGCGAGGTGACCGACGGGTTGTTCGTCGACTCACCCTATAATGGAGCCAACTGGCCAAGCAAGACTGAAAAGAGGAAAGGCGATAGCTTGGTTCGTGGAATCCGTGAGTTCTCCGAGGACTGAATAGATAACGGCCACGTTGCCTGAGAAAAAACCACCTGCGATGGTTCAGTAATAAGGTATGTGATGGGTGTGTGGCAAGACTGACCGAGGCATCGGACGAGCAAAAGTCCGACGAGTGTCCGTTGTAGACCAAAAAGAAGAGTAGCCAAGTTCATTCCGAGGATGCCAATGAAAATGACAGGACGACGACCAATGACGTCTTGAACAAAAAAGATGAAGTGGGAGACAATGAAGAAAGGAAAGGGACCAACCGGAGAGGCGAGCCCAGTAGTATATGGAGAAGAGAGAAGAGATGGCAAAAACGCTCTCAGCCAAGCCACTGTAAAAGACAATGCGAGAGGGACCGCCGGGAAGATGGAGGTCGGCGATCATCTCGTTTATGTAAGGAAAGACCTGGGCGAAAGCTATGGGTTCGACCAGACGGATGAGGCAGAGAGCGAACAACTGAGCCTTTGGAAGGGGAGTCGAGGGCGAGGGAGCGAGAAGGGGACAGGACTCGTCACTCAACTGAGCCATAGAGAGTGGTCTTGGTGAGAGGTTAGGCGAGCATCGCGGCTGACTCGTGCGCAAAGACTCGTTGTGCGTAGAGTGGACTATCAGACTGCTATACAACTTACAATCTTTAAATTCCAAAAACTTAATCAGGTCGCCGCTATCACGTGGTCGTGTGACACCTCTGATCAAGGTCATTCCCTCCCTTGCTCCGTACCGCCCTCGTCCTCACACCCACATGCCATCAAACACAGACAACATCACCCTCGTTGCCCCCCGTCCCGTTAGACTGACCAACTTCTCTATCCATCTCCCCTCCCCTCACCGTCATCACTCCCTCCGGATTATCTCGACTCCCGCGGATACAGTCGATTCCTTGGATGATGACTACTTAGATCCTGATTCCTTATCTCCAAAGACCTCTCCCCGTGCATCCCCCAGGTCTGCGCCTCCTTCCCGGTTCTGACCCTTTTTACTCGCTAACCCTCTGTCTTATCAGATCCACCTTACCCTCAGAAGCACTCGAGGAATTTCTTTCCATCCTTAGACCCTCTCTTTTTCCTCCCCGCTCCCCCACTCTCCGCCCCCTTCGATACCCCATATCTGCATTTCACGATCGTACCTTCTCTCTTCCACCAAAGCCCCTCGGCGGAATCGACAACCTTCCCGTCCTCCCGCGGGAAGACTCTCGCAACCCAACTAAACACACGAACTTCGCTTCTCGGGTTCTTCCCCAGCATGAAAACGAAGAGAACGACACGAGACCAGTCACACCTCCAAGGGTTTTTAGCCCTGGTCCATTAGGTCTTTCTTTCATTATTTGGCGCCCATAACATTTTAGCTGACCCACATCTATCCTGCGTGATTACCCTAGCTTCCCCCATCTCACGCATGCACACCCGTAATCCATTTCAGCGCCATGCTTCCTACGAACCGCCATTCGCTTCCGGTGCGTACTTGCCTCTCCAGGATCGGACCCTCTCCCCCGCCGCAATCGCCCTGCCTTCTCCTACGCCAAGCGAGCTCGAGTCAATCTAAGTCCATCTATCAACGCAAGTCCCCGCAATATCCCCATTTTCCCATCCCGCACATATATACAGCCCTTGTTGGTTCTTCTTTGCCACTCGTATCGCATTCCGCGATGCTTTGACGATGCGCCCCGAGACGCTTTTACTGTACAACTCGACTACTTCCCGGACTTGCATTTTGGATCTTATCTGCCTTGTGTGACTCTATCTGTCCCTCACGTATCCAACACTACTTATTTTGCGTATGATAGTCTTTTTGATCTCTTTACCTCCGCTCTTGTACCGTATGTATGACATTTTGTATTTAATTTAGGCATGTCCGGACCGGGATGACCGAATAAGATCTTCATCTCACACCGACTCTACGCCACGTCTCCCCGTCAGCTCATCTCCCTGCCGCTCGACTGCGTGCGCTACTCGCCCAGGTGCCAAATACTTCATCCGCCTCGCGTACACAGCTCCTCCACGAGCCCTCACCTCCACTCCCTTCAGATCGCGATTCCCACTTTGATCCACCCCCGAAATGGGCCCACTCGTCGATGACAGCTCCTCCACGAGCCCTCACCTCCACTCCCTTCAGATCGCGATTCCCACTTTGATCCACCCCCGAAATGGGCCCACTCGTCGATGACGAGCTTGTTCACCCACGCCCTCCGCGACCCCGGAGACACCCCGCGCAAAGATGCACCAGGAATAGCATTGATTCAAGCGAGGTCGAGGACAGCCCGAGAATCGACCGGGTCATCCAAGAGCGCTCTAGGAATAAGGGCAAGAGAACGAGCTTCAGTGACGAGGAGTTGGAAGTTCGTTTTGTCACTGTCGTTCTCACTCATTCTGACCTCGAACACTCCCGTTCACCAGAAAGGAACACGCCCATTCCAGCGTCGCATGCTGCTAACATGGAAGCCCTCAGAAGTCGCATCTTGGGTACTCATGCATCCTAACCAGACGGTAAGCACTCGCCGTATCATTCATCAGAATGGAACGTAAGACCGAATTCGACAGCGTCAATGTCAGTTACCTCCGACTCCAGCACCGACAATGCTGCATTGATTCGCGAGATGCATGGTCGCACTGCTCCAGCACCTGGAATATCGAGCACGTCTCTACAAACCCTCGTGCACCTTGCTACCCAAATCCAGAGCCAGTCAAGTAGGCCATTCATGCCAGTGTGCTGTCCCCGCTTCTAATATCTGCGCTATCAGACCTCCTTGACCAAGATTCTGAGATACAACGCGCTATGGGTATAGCGGATAGTTTCGGTAGCGCTTCTGTTGAGCGGCCATCAAAATTCGCGAACGGGGTAGTCGAACCTCCCGTCGCGGCCTCCAATCCAGGTTCCGTCGTGGGAACTGGTGAGTGTTATCCCGAGACACTTGTCTATGCGCTAAGCTACGTCACCCGTAGTGAGCACCCCTCCTCGGGAGCGTCGTGATAGCTATCATCACCATCGTGCCTCTCATTCCTTAACGGGATCTCCACTGCCTCAAGAATTTCCGCGTCAGAGGAACTCCCCTGCACAGAGTGGGAGTAGCAGGTCGTCCTCCCGGACTGGGTCGACCTCCTCCTTGGCCGATTGTAAGTAGTACCGTACTGCAGGCTACACGACCTGACCGTCTGTGAACTCCGGGATCGAATGAAAGATACCGAGAAGGAGCGCCAACACGAGCGTGGAACATGCCTCTTTCAGCACGCTCTCGGACCACCTCGAACACGGATACCACTGGTCACCCGGCCCGTTCTGACTTAGACCAGCCAAGGTTTACGCAGTTCGCTCGCGTGAACATTCCCGACCATCCTCACCGAGCGAATCGGACCGCAGCCGAAGAAGAAGCAGAAGGGAATTCCGAGCGCGAATGTAACCTGGCTTCCCCTCATCCCACACGGGTTCATCCACAGCAACGCCGACGTCCTGCTTCTCACATTCCTGTGCGTTCACCAGGCCGAATACTCAAGATCGACATGAAGCCAAATGGAGGCGTGAAGAAATTCACGAAGGGTCATAAACGCGCGACGACGGACTTCGCAGAGGCCAATGGTGTGATCCCTCCGAAGATACCTGGTATGCCATCCAAGTCTTCGGTATCGTCGTAGAAGGCTAATATTAGGTCTTTTCAGATGCATTGACACCCATTGCGCGTCCGATCGAGCTTCCACCTCCGGAGAAGCTCCACTCGCCATCTCCACCGGAGGACCTTCCCCTTCCCGAACTTCCGGGACCACCCTCAGAGGACGACACAGGAGACAATTCGTTTGCGACACGTACAAACGGCGACCTCAACCTAACCACTGCAAGGACGCCCCGTCCCCCCGGTGCATGGGCTGCAACGCCCGCTCCCGCGCCTGCGCGTTCGCAGATTCCCCAGCCTACATTGTCGTCGATCGGGCATTCGCGCACACGATCGAACTCGCTTCCGCAGCCCTCTTTCACGGAGATTCGATCATCCATGGCGACACCCACCCCTACTCTTACCCACGCGGGCACGCTCCCCGCTCGAACACCCGCGCCACCTGGGGGCTGGTTTTCGACACCTGGCTCGCTTCGACAGAGGAGTCTCATGAAAGTGCGGTTCGAGACTACACCTTCAGGTAGTGCCGTGTCAGACGGAGACGCGACCGTAAAAGACGACAACGGGGTCGAAACTTCTATACCCCAAGCGAACTGGGATGTAACCCCGCCCCTAGGACCGACCCATGGCATTTCAGAGTCCATGTCAGAACCGTCCTTCAACAACGTCAAGTCGTCGTCTCCTGCGCTAGCGCTATCCATGTCCGCGAGTGGCGATGACCGAAAAGAGGACGATCCGGTTGCGGGCCCCCCCGTAGGCCCCGTCGATGGTACAGCTGTGGGCTCCCCGTCGCGCCGCAAGCTGCGACGAACTCCTAGCGTACGGTTGGTAGACGAGTACGGGCGCGCGAAGGAGGACTTCCTGAGCACACCATCGCGGAAAAACGTCAGGGAGCACTCGGCATTCATGCGTATGCCTGGAAGCGGCGCGCTCAAAACCCCGCGCAACGCCAGCGTGCGAATACTCGATGCGATGGGGCACGAGCTCGAGGAGCCATCTGAACAGAACGACAGTGATAATCCTGTGACCGAAGCCCTGGCACACGCGCCAAGATGCCCTAGAGCGAATGAAGAAGGCCGTCGCAGACCTGCGGGAAGGCCTCAACAGCGTGGACACGGAGCCTTTTTACTCTGATGCTCGAATAATTTGTACGACCGACCGCGTTCCGACTCACCATAGCTCGGGTAACGGGTCTTTGGATGACCCGCGGTTGTGCGAACTCTATGACTTGTCGAAGGCAGCGGACATGCGAAGCAAGCTCGCCTCGTCACTGCAACAAGCACAAACCACAAGGATCCGGCACAAATATGGGTCCTTGAAGACAGCATGCGGAAGAGTCGATTCTTGGTAAGAGATGCACTTAAAATCTTCGCGGCCGTCGTACTGATGATGCACGTTGACGTAGCCCAACTTCCTCCCAGAGTCAAGAGTGATGTCTTGGAGCCATTGTTTATTCTGGGGCATCTTTTCGCTTCAATTCGTCGTCTTGGTTATGTATCGGTGTGTCAGCTCGATTGGTTCTTGCGACAAAATTTGATCCTTTTGTCATTAGCACGTCAAAAATGTACGCGAGACACCAGTTCCTCACCACATACTTCGACCCGTTCTACGCTAACCTCCTACCTGCATCCCACCAAACCCGAGTTTATTTACGACATCAATCTATTTTCATTTCTCCGTCGGGCCTCGATGGAGCCATCTCTGCTCGAACGTTTGGGTGTAGATGGTCCAGCCTACCAATTCAAGCGTAGCATTGCAGATCTCGTTGCACAAGTGCAGCGTTGCATTTGGGAATCCTGGGGTGCGAGTATCAACGGCCAGCTGACGGCGTGGCCGCCCACATGAGACCTTGAAAGCAGTTTCTACGGGTCCTACCCCCTCGCGATACCTTTCGTCACTGCGTACTTCTCAGTCCTCGTTGTTGTAATGATAGATGTATTCACCCTCAGGGAGCGGCGCAGTAAATGTGGTGGTGGCTACCTTACATCTCAGTTTTCCTTGTTACACACCTCACGATGGCGAGGTGTTATTTGGTTTTAGTTACACCGGAAATATAATAAGACAAAAGAAACCGGAGTTCAAAACTGAGTGGCGGCGAAACGGTCAGAGCGGTCCGGACCGTGAGATCTGTGCGAAAAGTCAAAGACTCGTGGCGAACAACAAACTAGGTTCACATTTACACGTCACTATTTGAATTGGTATTCCCACGCTCGGCACACATCCATGCGACAGCAGATCTTGCGCGCACCGCCCGCTTCTAGTCTATTGCTTTCAATGCCTTGCTTGACTGGGTCCTTCACGCTTCTGTAGCGAACAGCCGTTATGTAAATCTGCAACTGACATTGGGACATATTGGCTAGTCCACGGACTCCAGGATAGCTATTTGACGTCATCGCTGCTCCATCGTTCTCTTAATACCGTCACAGTCCTGTTTGGACATGTCTCAACCAGATCAGGGTATGGCATGTGTCAAAAGACGACGCAGTCTTCTGCAAGGAATTGTTCTTCGTCTCTCTTTTTTGCTAACGGGGTTTAGATCAGTTTCCTGCTTGTGGGACCCGAATCCCATCTATGGAACAACATTGCCACCCCTGTCCTCGCCACCCTCGTCAAGCGCACGCATACCCAGCGCGTTCTCGTCATAATATTTCTTAAGCTATGAAGTGACAGCGAAAATGAACCCCGGTGCTTTTTTTTTGGCGAGTCATCGATGAGATCTGGAACTTGATTCAGTCTGCTTCACCGTTTCTCTCCATTCAAGTTTCAATTGTATGTGCAATGACAACACTCGCGGTCCATGTCTCGTCGTGTGGATGTATCGCTGGCCCACGCCTCTGTCTCTATCTTTCATAATTGTATGGCTTCTCCATTCCTGTTAGTTTCGAACATGTGCTAACGGTCCCCAACATGTGAAACATGAGCTTTTCGGTTTCTGTAGCCCCAACAACACAATAGTTCTACTCAGCTTGTACATAGCAATAGAATCTTGAATAGAATAATGCGGGCAGATAGTTCGTTAAAGAGACGTGCTACTCTAAGGCACAAAAATGGATTCGAAACAGAAATGCAACGACATTTTGCTGTCATTTTTTTCTTTCTAAAAACATTGAGAGCAAGGAAGACACCCAAAATCTGCATTTTCCAGAAGATGAATAAGTTGTAACAACATTGACATTGCGTGTGAATGTTTACGTGATATTCTGTTCAGCCACTAAATCTATCGAGATTTGTGCTCTATGAAAAAGGGAACATAGGCTAGTACAGGTGTCTCATTTAGTCGCCGGTATCGAATCGAGTTCGGAAAGGATTCGGAGCCCCAGGAGGTCATCCAGTATCCTACAGAATAAGAACCTTCTTTGGCAGGATTCCAATGAAGGCCGTATATCCCCACTTGTCGAGCATGTCAAACCGCACAAAACGCAACTTGTGTTGTCTCTGGAACTCTTTGATTAAGTTTTTTTTTAAATAAATAAAAAACTCGAGGTGTTTATGTACACGTCTGTTAAACAAGGTCTGCAGTGCGAAGGAAATCATTCGAATATACTATAAGGGGTTGGCACCATGGAACATTACAGCTTCACAGACACCGACTCCGAAGACGGGTCCGGGAGCTCGTAAAGTGAGTCGAGCACCACTTTGTACTTATTATACGCGTCACGTCTGTCAAGAAAGGAGCAAGCCTCCGCGTTGGTCGTGAGTATCCCATGAGTGTGTGTGACAGGGCGCACCTCCGGAGTTTCAGGGTCGGGGTCAATGTGTTGTCGTCTACGGTAAAGGGATCAAGACTCAAGTGTATGCGTTTCAGTTGCTCAAATCTTGTGTATGACGAATGAGCCATCGGCAAGACCTCGGTCGAAACAACAACGGGGAGATCGCTCACCCTTTCAGACTCTTTGCGGCTACCTTATTCAGCTCCGCAAGCATCACGTCCGCTATTCGCGAATCTGTACAAAGTTCCTTCAGAACTTTTACATCCTCTGGGTCGATCCTGCGTTCAAGGACGCGCGAAGCGAACGTGGCGAACTGCACTGGCTCCGGAACCACGACTCCGATGAGGTACGACTTGAGACTGCTCCCGTGGATGAAAACCTGCATGGCGACGGGGATGCGAGAATACACATTCTCGATCTTCTCCAATGCAACGTACTCGCCCTGTGAAAGTTTCATGATGTTCTGTCGCAAGGTTGAGTGATGCGCATATGAGCAACAGGATGAACAGAGGTCACACCTTCACGCGATCTATGACCCTGAAGCGCCCAAAATCATCAATCTCGCCGATGTCCCCTGTGCGTACCCAGCCGTCAGGCCTCCACAGTCTCTTTGGTATTCCTTTCGTCTACCCCTTCCTGTTAGCGGCACTAGACAAACTGTGTTATCTAGTGACGGACCGACCTTTGTAGTATAAAGTGAAAACCGTCGGGCCGCGACAACATATCTCTCCTCGGGGGAACTGGCTTATCCTCTGCGGTGTAGTTCATCCCAGGAACGTCAACCAATTTCAGTTCTATGGCAGGCTGGGGAGGCCCAACAGTTCCCCCAGAAGTCGGATCGCCCGGGAGGCACCGCGTGCAGACGGCGCCAGTCTCGGTCATGCCGTAGCTACAGAAGCGTGAGATACGCATCTCTCAGCTCCACATCACTGCTTTACTCACCCTTATGAATGAAAAGGCTTGGGTAGGGTTCACTCGATTCGGCAAATGGAAGGCTCACCTTCAGTTATTTCGCAAGCAAGGGCGATCTTGAGGAAGTCGAGCACTTCTCCGCTGATAGGAGCAGAGCCCGAGACTACTAACTTCAGGTTGCCTCCTAGGGCGGCCCGAACCTAACTTTTGGTATTAATACACGGCCCACAGAGAGACTGAACGTCATCCTACCTTCCTGAATACTAATCTATCCCATAAGGGATGTGTAACTGCCCCCGTGGAATACAAATTATCGAGCTTTGTCCGCACAGCGTGTCGGAATATGGCACCCTTCACGCCAGGAACATCGCCTGCAATCCATTGCGGCCTGGTATATCCGATTCAAAACTCGAGGTACAGACGGGAAATAATTTGGTTTGAGGACTTGGGCATCCTCGAGCAGTCGAAGGGGATCTCCAGAGAAGAAGCCGATAGAGGCGCCGAGGGCGATCATAGCCAACTGATTAATTCGCTGTACCACGCACTGTGAGAGTGTTAAGCCACAAAAATACACCGGCAACACACCTCATAGATGTGTGCCAATGGAAGGTAGGACAGCAGAATGGCGCGGTCTTCAGCGCCGATCGCATACCCATAGAGATTTGACTGGGCAGCCGTCGCCAAGTTGCCGTGCGTCAGCATAACGCCTACCAGGTGCCTAATAAGTACAGTAAAGAGGGCTGAGTAGACGTGTTCTCGCCTTTTGGCACACTAGTAGTTCCCTGCCCATTCGATTTACGTCAGCTCAACAGAACGTGATGGTAGAGTTGGATGGAACTGACGGAAGTGTAGCAGATGGTGGCAAGATCAGTTGGTGCGGGGCGAATGATATCTTGACGGTGCTTCTTCCCAAAATTCTCTACTGAATTGTGCCGTGTAGCTGAAAAAGGGAAGACAAAAATAACCCAAGACCTACATTCGCTAAGTTCGTCAACTTTGATACCTTGGGTCTGAGACCACACCTCAGCCAACCGTCTGGCTTCGGGCTCTAGTTCGTCAATGACCACGATTAGCTTTAAATGAGGGTGACGTGGAGCGGCCTTGAGCAGCCGTGCCAGGTGATAGGAGGTAGTGAAGATCATCGTGATGTGGGCGTGGTCGATACTGGATGATGATCAGGTCGCCTACGACATGAGAGAGCTCAGAAATCTTACATATATTCTAGGAAGCGTCAGATTAGCTCCAATATTGGATTGACCTAGCTGTGTGGGGACGTACCGACGGCCTCATCCCCCAGAGTGTCGTACAAGCTAACCCCCACCTTCCCATACGCGTTTAATGCTAGCTCAACCACCACCCACTCTGAGTAAGGGGCAACGATAAGTGAGTGGGCGAATGCGCAGCGAGTGAGTGATTTACCGGGTCTGTTCGGGCTCCAAAGTCCGACAGTGGGAAATTCGCCACCACCTACGGTCCCATTCTCGAACAGTGCGTGGATGGCGCTACCGAGATTGCGTCTCCTGTCGTCTACTTGCGCATACGTTTGCCAGACATAGTGGTCCGCATATTTCAGAGGACTCTTCGAAACAACAGGGCGGTGTCCCAGGAACGTGAGATCTTTGGAAAGCGCGTAACCAGCATCGAATATCTCGGGGAGAGTGGCGAGAGCACCGGGTGTGTTCAAATCGACGTAGCCGAAAATCGCTGGAAATTACGGTGAATATGACGAGTGAGGTGCCAACGTGGAGAACGCCACACACCATTTCTGTAATGAGCTGGCAGACAACAAAAAACTCAATTTGGCTACGCCCTGGACCTAAGCAGATAAAAACACGCGTACCTGTCTGGCCAGGTCGCTTTGTGCCTGGCACCTCGAGAGACTGCCTCTTCAAGTCAGCGTTTTCTGGTACGGGGACGACCTTGTGCACTGCCATAGGTGTAGTTGGACGGGCGTTTCAAGGAGGAGGAGGAAGAGGAGGAGACAGAAGCGTCTTAAATCTTTCTCCTCGGCAGTTTGATTCGAGTTACCGGCTATGTTGGCGATTATCACGTGCGTGTGCGTTTAAACGTTAACATAAGCGTGTTACATGTTACTCCCCAACTACAGTACCCTGTCTCCAACACGCTTGAATCGTACAGACGGTGCTAAGGTGCATTTAGTATAATCTATCCACGATTAGATTTCGAATCAAAGACAGCAGTTATCGACAACTACCTTCATGAAATCTTCATAACTTATCGTGACCCATCCGTCGCGGTCCGAGTCCACCCTTCGTGTCTCAATCAGAAAACACTTTCAACGAGCCGTATTGGGTACCCATACCGTTGGAAAGCTTCTGTCAGGGTCTTCACTGTTACGCACGCCCTAACAAACCGATCAAACGTGATCCCTGGGGGAGGTCCATATCCCGATGTTGGTGCAGAGGCTTTTAACCGGGGGTGAATAAATAAATAATGGGATTGTCAAATCTGGTTACATACCATATTTCTGCTCGATCAGTACTAGGAGGGATGGCGCAAGGTTGTATCCGAAAGTCCGCAGAGCCTCAGATAGTTCGTGACCTTCAATGGAACCCGATCGGTCCCTGTCAAAGTGGCGAAAAACCCCTTGCCAGTCACCGATGTACTTCCAAAGTCCAGAGAACTCTGTTAATCTGTTGGGTGGAGAAAACCCCACCCGATATCGAGAAGCACGTACCAGCGAAACCTATGGTTCCGCTTCGATCCGTGTCCTAACCAATGCGCGCCTTAGACCCCTCGATCAGATGGGTGCGATCACAACTCACAAACATATTCATCAGCATTTTCACAGTGTCCAGGTCGAAGCCTGAGGTAAGGGGAAATTGTGAGTATGGAGAAACGCATTTTGGGGATCGGTCGTGAAACAGTGAAGGGGTCAATAGTATGCACACCGCTCTCACGTCAAATTGGTTCGGGACACTCACTCGACCAGTTTCCTGTGATAAGGTGAGTTGCACGATCGAAAGGGGAAAAAAGAGGGCTGACCGTTGACTAACGCGGCCTGCAGTTCGTTGACGCTGATCGAGCCAGACCTATCCGTGTCGACCGCCGAAAACCATTGCCAAAGTTGCGGGTCGGCACCAGAAGGAGGTCCGGGTGAATAGGAATAACCAGGTTGGTTAGAGTATGAAGGTGTATAACCTCGACGAGACGAGACACTCTGAGAGTGATGGAGATTACCAGCGCCGTAGTTTGTATTGGAGTACATAGGGGAATGAAGATAAGAGCGAGAAACCCCAACCCTAATCGATTCGACAACGATGACCCAGACCGTCTTCAAGGCAGTCTTGTTCGACGTGCGTCCCCTCTCTCTTTCGTACTTTGGGAAACAAACGCTCTTTTTTCAACAGATTGGGGGTGTCGTCGTGCAAAGCCCTCTATTAGCTATCCGCGAGTACGAGATCGAGCGTGGCATACCTCATAATTATGTCAACTGCATGATGTATGTGACTAGTCTTACAGTATTCCAGCAACTTGACCTATTATCCTGGTCCTCAGTACTGCCCGTGGTTCACAGGGAGCGTGGCAGAAATTCGAGAGGGGGCAACTCCCCCTATTCCCATTTTACGAGCAGTTTAGTCAAGAGCTGTCTGATATCCATAACGGCAATAAATGGTATATTGAGTACTGCGAGAGGAAGAATATAGGTCAGCCATGGAAACAATTGTCTATTAACGCTGGATCGATCTATTCGGATAACAGCATGTCCTGAGCTTCCACAGGGGTTACACATCGACGGCCGGGAAGTGAGTCTTCTCCAACATTTGATGCTCAGATGCTTAACAATGTGGCAGCTTTTCGGTCGCATGATGAGAACAGCCCAGAAGGTGAACGAATATGTCTATGAGGCTATCTTGCGAATCAAAGGTTCGAGGGCCTCCCGCGACACTTCTTTTTTCAATTCATCGGCCTTTTCTTAGCGGCAAAACGTTGGCGTGTCATTGCCCTCACGAATAACTACTCAAAAATTGACGCAACATTCCTCGGTCTCGACGCCCGACATCTGGAACGATACCCCGGCGTTACCCTCCAATCTGAACTCGAGTTCCTGGGATGGGAAGGGGGCGCGGTCCCATCGCACATCCATGAATTATTCGACGATTTCGTAGACTCGAGCGAAGTCGGCATGAGGTGGGACGACTCACTAATTGACAGATAGGCGTGATGGGACCGAGAAAAGGCACGCGCTGATCACCGATCCGTGCCTTTAGGAAGCCAGAGCATCGGTTCTACCTCTTGGCCTGCGCAAGGAATGATATCCAGCCACAGGAAGCTATCTTTCTAGACGATTTGGGTTTGTGAGTAATCCCTGTGTCAACATAACAGGAACGATTGTGCCCGTGGTTGACGGAGTATGACATCCCACAGAAATCTCAAAACCGCCAAAGAGCTTGGAATGGAAACCATACGTCAGAACCTTGCCCTTTTTTTTTTTCCACTGAACAATCCAACGTCTGATACATCATAACATGCCTTGATAGACGTGCCGATAGGTGGCACGGTATACGCCCTCAAAACATTGGGTGATAAATTGGGAATCAATCTGATCGATGGCTTGGAAACCGAAGCAGGGATGCCGTCAAAACTATGAATTCGCAAGGCGTCCTCCGCCACACCGCGGAGACACGCATGGGAAAGGAATGTTAATTAACGCATCTAATAAAATGTTCCTATGTTTTCTAAAGGAAGCATCGTCTTAGAAAGGTTTGTCTGAGGCGGGGATATTGTCCTCAAAGTAGTTGCTGAGCTAGAAAATGGAGTCGGGAGTTGACGGGAATATGACATGGGAGAACTGTGCGCAACCCTACCACGGGTACCTTGAGAAGAAAGGTGTTTTTCACCTTAGGAGTGACGGAGAGGAGCTAGAGACCAAAAGAAAAGTCAGAGGGTGCAACACTGTGAGTGGGTGGGACCCCGTACGAAAAGAAGAGCGGTGCCAGCTCCTACGCCCCATACACCGAGACTACCTGACCATCGTTTTGCGGTCTGTGAAAGAGTCAGCGACGCACACGACGACAAAGAAAGGACGTACATCGAGAGTGAAATTTCCCAATCTGCGGTTGGCGGGGGTTGGGTAGTAGGCGAGACGGGACATGGTTGTGGATACGGAGTTTGTTGGCTCGGTTGGGTCGCACTCGTCGGGCCCGGATCAGCCGGCTGGGAACCGGCTACCCGACTTGGCTCCTCCTGCGATAGCTTCGTCCTCGGGACCTGCATTCCTTCGTTTCCTGCTCTTACGTCCGTCGCATCGTTAGACTTTTTTTGGTCGACCAGGCCCATGGCGAATCCTCGGCAGCGTCGTAAAGCTCGCTCTTCCCAAAAACCGGTGCGTCACTCTAGGCAAGCGAAGAAGCTCCTCAAGAAGCAGCCTCGTGTGTTAGACTTTTTGTGGAGATCACCGCACTACTGATGCTGGTGTTTTGACACCTAGCTATTCGGGGTCCAAAGACATTACGGGACGCATGGGACAAGCATAAGACCGTCCGACAAAAGTGGGTACTCATGGACTCCCTGTCACACGGAATGTTTGATAATCGATGATGGACTGTATGGGCCTGTCCTTGCTTCCAGTTACGCAGCGCTAGGTCTGGCTGCTTCACTGAATCCGAGGGCATCTGGGGGCGCGGAACGCGCCGCACCTGTCACTCAAGCACGAACAGCAACGAATGGGGTTGCTTTCATCAATGGCTTGGAGCCAGCGCCGCTGATGAGCGGCGGCGGCAGCAACGGCGTTCCAAGCGGCCTGGGGCGCATTACAAGAGACGAAACCGGACAGGTCGTCGCCATTGAAACCGGCGACGACATTGGCTCTCCCTTACCAACCCGTGAGCGGGATCTCGTCGAGGAAGCGGCGGCAGCGGCGATTCTCCCCTCAGAGTGCCAGAGTTGGATTTCGTTAGGTCATATGCCTGGCACTGAGGACCTCATAATTCGAGGTGAGCACGGGACGCCCAGTGGCTTCTGGAGATAACCGTTTTGACCTTGACTTGTTACGGAATCATCATTTTCGCCGCTCTCTATCTCGATCCAAATTGTTTTTTGGAAGCACTACCTGACGTGCATTCTGTGCCCGTCGTTTCGAGGTTCTCCTCCAAGGGCGAAGTGACATTCTTGCAGAAGCTAATATCAAGACATGGTAGCGACGTAGAAGCCATGGCACGTGATCGCAAGCTGAACCCCGACCAGCGGACAGAGGGAGAGATACGTCGGGCCATACGAAGGGCGAGTGGGGGGTGATTCCCATGCCAATTCCGTTAACAGCGGGGCCAGGATGGCAGCAAGTGAGAATAGACTAAATTTTCTGTCGCCCGTCAACTTGACTGGCTCATTTAACTATCTAAATTGATGAAAGAAGTCCGAGAACAAAGCAAATTGAGGGGACATGGATGGAAGGGTCTTTTACTCCGGGGTACGTCGCATGCCGGGAACATTCAACGGGGTTACATGAGTGGCGTCTCCATCGACTCGAACTTGAAGGGGAAAATAGGTGTGAGGACAAAGTAGGTAGGATCTTCCCGGGAGTGCAGTCACTGCGAGCCGAGGAATAGGTAAATGACAGGCAGAATTACGATTACGACATGGAGTGGACCCACCCTCATGCGGTCCAGTCCACCGTTTGACGGAGGAAGGAGATAACGACGTAGACGTACAGTTCCAAGAATCCGTCGACGGTAAACGTTCAACGTTCAACGTCACCGCCGAGCATTCTTACCCTCTGAATATCCTCTTCTGACCGTGCGTACACTTCCTTCTTCATTCATCCAAAACATTCAAATATCCCTCCCTTCTCCGCCTTCTCCATCACACCCCTTCCCCTGCTCCTTTCCCATGCCTCTCAAGACCGCCTCTGTGCCTAGGAGTCCGAGCTCTCCTAGCTCTCCCTATCCCTCTTCTGCCGCTCGTCGTACATCCTCTCAGCCAAAGTCTTCTCGTCAACAGTTCTCAGCATGTGGCGCATGTCGCATGCGAAGGTGGGGACTCCCGTACCTCAGTGGCCGCGACGTGCTCAACCGCGAATAGAGTTCGCTGCGATCTGAAAGACCTGCCTTTTTCGAGCACGGGTACACAGCCACAATGTTCCAACTGCAAGGAGCGCGGTCTCAAATGCGTGTTTGTATTCTCTCCCTTTGCCGCACCCTCCCTCTCTTGACATTCCACGCAGTGATGAGTTTGCCGAAGTGAAGGCAGTCAAATTACTCAGGCGCGGTCGCCGTCTCCAGCAGGTCGAGTACGTTCCCATTGCTCTATTTCCGGCACCTTTTTTGTTCACGCGTCTGTGCCCAGGGCCGTCTACGGTAAATCTATGGATGAGGATGGTGGCCTTTTTACCGCCCCGACCCTGTCCCCCGGTCTCATTCCGAAGCTCCAACCGGAATTCTTTTCTTCCCCCTTCTTCCGTCGTTTCCACATACAGCGTTAGCATTTCAGCCTTGTGCATACTCGATCTTCAGCTAAATCTCTGGCGTTTGTGCAGATCCTATCATCGATCCTTCTGAGTTCTGTGCACGTTTCTTCGAATTCACTAAGGGCAACTACAATGCCCTCGGCGTCCCGGGCCAGCTCATCGCGACGCTGCTTGCCGTTTGGGCGGCAAGCTTCGGCGTAAACGAGTATGGCATCGAAGAGCTTCATCATGGAGAAGCTGTTATCCGCAACCGGCGTGAAGCCACCAACGAAATGGTTCTAGAAATGCTCCAATTGATTGATGTCCATGGTATCCTAAGGAAACCCACCTGGGACGGTGTGCGTGCTCTGCATCTTCTCCTGCCATTAACGCAAGGTCAGAGATCTCTTATCGTCCTCTCGCTCCCATCTTATTGATGTATCCACTCAGAGATCCAGTCTCCAATGGAACGGCTCGTCATGTACGAAGCCATGGTTAGCCAGGTCTTCACCCTTTGTAGTCTAGCATCGGTGTCATCTGTCGGGAGCGGTCAAGGGCAGGCCGTTGATACTCTTGTCCGCGCGCGACTGTTCTGGTATTCCCATATCGTAGAAGGTGTCACCAGCGGACTTCGTGGTGGTCGTCTACTAATGTAAGCTCGGAATTCGAGCGAGTTGATTCCGAATGCTGACTTGGTTTAACAGTTCCGATGACGATCTAACTTCATTCCAGAAGACCTTACCCCCGCTCGATAGCGATGCGATGACGCGGGCTTCCACCGTCGCTTACGAGTTCACATATCGCTATGCGATGGTCCCGCTCGAGTTGGCTTCGGCGTGTCGGAAAGTTCACGCAGCATTGACTGGACCCAAAGCTCGACAACAGAACGAGATAGATGAGAAGAGCCTTCATGATGTCTGGGACGCCCTTGAGAAGTTGTGGAAAGATTTCGACAACTTGCGCATGTTAGGCACTTCGGGGAATGTCCATGAGGAAGACGTCGATCGTTACATTCATGGGTGGCAGGTATGTCAGCACTCTGTCAGTTCTGGGGACCTTTTTGATTTTAATCTTTCCTTTCGTAGATCTTCATTTTTGAATGCCGTAAGCAGCACATTCCATCAATTCCGTCGATGCCTCGACAACTGACATTTGGATGATAGTGAATGTGATTCGTGAAGCACTTAAACAACGAACGGTAGTCCACCCAAACCGTGACAGAAGTCTTAGCAATGCACACAACTCAAGTCCGAGGAGCCCGCCGCTCGATGCGGCGACTCGCTTGCTGAAAATCGCTGACGCCCGATGTCACGAGGTTGTGCGACGGGTGATCGTTATCATTCGCCAACATCTGGGCACGCCCCTCTTCGAATACGATGCGTCCCTCGTTCGAGACGGGTGCTTTTTCGCTGGGTTCTTACTCGCCGGCGAAGGAGGCTCCGACGAAGACGTCCAAATCTGCTTACAGGCTTTGCGCCAGATGAGATGGGCGTTCTCTAAGAGCGAGGAAAGGGAGAAAACCGTTCGGATGGTTTGGGAATCTCGCAAAGGATCGAGCGCAAGGCCGTCCTCCCTGAGTACACCTGTCTTCGAGCTCCAGCCTGCTGGAACACATTTCCTCCGCAATCACTCATTACGCCCTCTTCCTCCCCCCCTATCTATCCCTTCTCTATCCTCCACGTCTGGGCTTTCTATGTTGGACACGTCGGCCCCGACGACGGCATGTACAGAGGACGGTAGCTGGGCGTCACCACTGTCCGCAACGTCATCCAGCCCTCATTCCCCTATCGAGAATCCACTAATTTCTGGCTCGACTGGGGGTTCACCCTCGTCCACACTCGTTTCCTCGAACGGGTCCCCGCCGTTCTTCGCGCTTGCACAAGGACCTACACCATTCTCACAAATGTCATCAGGGATCAAAAGTGACTCACAACGACATTCCCCCCCACTTATGTTCTACCCTTGCACCGACACTGGTCACTACACCTTCACTACACCTCCGCCTTCAGCTGGCGGTCTATCTGCCTTGACGAACACCCAGCCGTCCAGCTCAAGCGTGGGACAAGTTCGCTCGTCCATTTTGTCCCCTAGCCCGACGTCGCACAACACTATTCAAGACGACGTAGACGCGGCATACAACCATCCCAGCCCAACCTCGTTCTTTGACACAAGCTCCGTCGTCTACCCGATGGGAGGAACATCTCCGTCCGCGCTCCACAGTGGCTCCACTCTCGATCATACATTTTCCCTCTCCTCCTCGTTCTTCTAGCGCGGGCCCATATATATATTTATATATAAAGATTCACATCACTTTCCCGGACATTTGGTCGGACATTATTATTTATGTCACATACACGTTAGTGGTTTATTTTTCAGCTCGCTTGCTATTCAATAGCGCTATAGCCTCTCTGGCTATGTGGTTCGGTCCGATCTGTCGTTTCGCTGCATCTTCATCTTGATCATTCTGTCTTTCATTCATCATACATAGATATTTTTATTTGTCTGTAGTGCATTGTTGACCTTTGTTGTGACACCCAAGTCTCTTGGCATCATTAGTGGAAGAAAAAATATAGAAGATTGTTGTTTTCCAAAGAATTGAGTTGTGTGTCAACAAAAGGAAAAGTCCACTCTATCCAGAACGACCATGTTCCGTGAGCCTCTCCAACCTTATCTACGCGTTGTGCTGTCTTTGACCTGTCCCACTAGTCTTTCTCCCCATACTTTGTATGTGTCCGCTTCGAATCTACCTGTTTTAATTCACCCTCTCCCCCAGTCGGTTTTTCAGACAAACTCAAGGTCATTGACAGCACTGCTCGCATCTGTCCGAAATGTCATAACGGTGGGGTGGCCCTCATTCCTCTCTTCGGCAGCTCGGATAACCGGATCCCACAGCGACCGTCGTGCGCGCTACATCCCGCATGTGGTTCTCCCTCTTCCTAGTCCCCCTCGTCCCATTCAAAAAGAACCACATCTGGATATGCTCAACCTGTAACTGGCACGTCCCCATTCGGGACGGGTGCGTCTTTGTGCCACATCTGTCTGCTCTCTTCTCTGATAAGGACATGATGATTTGCTCAGATGGGAGCCGGCCCTACCGGCGGGCAATGCAGGGTGGGGTTCTTACCAGCCAGGATATCAATATGCGTACCAAAGTCCCCACCAAGGGTATCAACCCTCTTACGGCAGTCCACACGGCTATTGAAAACTCTCTGTGTCCCGGCCTTGCTTCCTTTTCTCATTCTTCCCCTCTCTTGGTGTTCCTTTAATTTGACTATGCCATGTATCACTTATGTTTCCACATGATGCGGCGTGTGTGCTTCTGTACGACGACACTTCGTGTGGACTGGACGTGTAGAATAACTACCGTATCAAATAGAACCACACCATTCATGCCTTCTCGGTCCGACCATCGGTGCAGGCGGCGGAGGCCAGCCACGCTGCGGATCCGCGATACCAGAACGAGACGACAGATCACTCCGAGGCGCCCATATGCGCTGCGAGGTGAAATTTTGGCGTGCCCGTAGTTGGGTGCGAGCGGATCTTGTCCACGCTCACGCTGGAAATGCTCTAGAGCCTTCGAAGAGTTTATAAGGTTGAGTAGGCCAATGGCCGCGGGTGAGGCAGCAGTTGCGACGTGGTGGGTAACGTAAAACATTCCCGCCTGTCAGTGAGACGCGTGGAAATTACCTAAATGTGCCAAAGACATATGCGAAGGAAGGTGGTCACCAAGATCCTAATCGCCATAATTCACTGAAATAATGTATTAGCTCGATCTTCGTTGCCCGTTCAAAGTTTGAAGCATACACCATTGCTCTCTTGTATGCCCCTAGCACACCGCCTGTCTCCCTTATCGTCTGCCCTCCAGCTAACATCCGCTAGATCGACTATGCACTCTCCAGTCGCACCAGCATCGCCAAGAACAAAGCCAACACGTACCGCACGGTTACATTTTATTTGCCATTGCTCATTGCCTTTCCTAGCGCCACCGATCATTCCCCAGAAGGCTGCAACATCCGCCAATGGACCCAAGATATACGTTGTACCAGAACAAAGTACAGCGATGGGCATGGGAGAACCAGGGACCCGCGACTGAGTGAAGTCAGAGAAGATGATGCTGCCATCGAGTGAGATGGCACGAAGAGGGAGCTTCCAGTAATCAGGAGCAGACCGAGACCCTTGATAAACATGCGAGTAGGCAAAGCCTCCAGAGTTGTTGGCGATTGAGGGGATCAAGCTGACCGAAAGTAAGAGATGAATCCCAAAGGTCACGATCGAGACGAAAAGTAAAGAAGCGGTGGTCATCGTCATCAAAGTATGAGAGAATATTCTCTAAGAGAGTTGAACCGGCAGTCCGAGGGGTCACCTCGGTCGACGGGAAAGATAACCCCAAGACCCCACTATTACCTGCGCTAGACAGACTAAGGATCCGCTGTGTCCAGAGTTAGGTGAAGAGGAGACCTGAGATACGCGCTTCAAGTGAAACGACACGTGACTTATTTGTCTCGACGGGAGCAATGCATGCGTGTCACGCGTCACACAGGCGAATCCACGCAACTCACGACTCGACCCCGACTCGACGACCGCTCACCAACAGTTCTCCTTTGCACCACCCCAATCACTCATCTTCACCATGCATACAAGCGAGTACGACTACCTTTTCAAGCTCCTTCTTATTGGTGACTCGGGCGTCGGAAAGGTGCGCCTTTTCATTGACTTGAAACCCTATTATTAACTCACCGTCCTTCGGCTCTAGTCTTGCCTTCTCCTCCGTTTCGCGGACGATACCTACACAGAAAGTTACATCTCTACAATCGGCGTCGATTTCAAGATTCGTACTATTGAGCTCGAGGGAAAGACGGTCAAACTCCAGATTGTGAGTACGCATGCCTCCGCGCTGCCCGGCACCCGGCGCTCGGCGTCGCCACTTTCACAATTTTCGTCGCCGTCACCCGTCATCTACTTCTGTGGCGACCGTCCGCTAACTTCTGTCCTATCCTACAGTGGGATACCGCAGGTATATGACACTCGTTGCTGTGCCACTGAGTCCGCCTTTCAATGCCTTTGTTTCCAGGACAGGAGCGTTTCCGCACTATTACCTCGTCTTACTACCGCGGAGCACACGGCATCATTGTCGTCTACGATGTCACTGACAACTGGTCAGTTCCTTTGTCTCGTGGTCGTCTGCTCCAACACTCCCTTATTTTCTCTAGATACATTCACCAATGTCAAGCAGTGGTTGCAGGAGATCGACCGCTACGCTTCTGAGGGTGTGAACAAGCTGCTCGTTGGCAATAAGTCTGACCTCACTAGCAAGAAGGTCGTGGAGTACGGTGTGGCAAAGGTTCATCCTCTTTTTTTTCCCATTCTGGTCTAGTTTATAACGTCGATTATCCAGGAATTCGCTGACCAACTTTCCATCCCCTTCCTCGAAACATCTGCGAAGAATGCCACAAATGTAGAGCAAGCCTTCTTGACCATGGCGAAGCAGATTAAAGACCGGTGAGCTCAGCTGGCAACATTCTTCTTTTTGCATGTACAGGCGTTAACATCCACACCAAGAATGGGTTCTACCCCGTCTACGCCTGGCACGGGTAAGTCAACAACGATCACCCCCGGCCAGAACGTGCAACAAGCTCAGTCCGGTAGCTGCTGCTGATCTGCGAGAAATTGGACATTTTGTTTTATTCTACCAGCGCTCGGAAACATCGGGGAGATGTTTAATGATAGTTCTACTCTACATCTTCATCTTACCTTCACCCCGTGTCTTCTTTACCTCTGCGCGTGCTGTTCAATATCCGTGTTCTCACTATTATATATATGCGTGCGATCTTCAAGTGACAATTTCCATGCCCTAGGTCGTGGGGTATGCATTCGGCGATTAAAAGACAGCAACTAGCACCATTAAGACAACCTTGAGAACAACAAGCCTAAGGGGGTACGGTGTCGTCAAGGGGAACCTGACTCGTATCACCTGCTTCGGCTGCCTCCTCGAATTTGCGCACCTTCTTCGCCCATCGGAGACCGCAGGCATTGCACAGGGTTTTGGGACCACGGGGTCCCTGTAGGACCGATCAACGAGGAGTCGCTGAGGCAGAAAACTGAACCTAGCCTACCTTTCTCCACTCGGGGGAGTCAGTGCGCCCGCATGTATTACAGATGTACGGGTCCCCCCCACCGAATGACTTCTTGAGCTACAAAGGAAATATGAGGACACGACGCAACGACCGGGGTAGAGAGACAACTTTACCTTTTTCCTTCGGGGCTCAGCGTCCCCGTCGTCTTCGAGTACTGTGATAGGAGGAAAGGTGCCCGCCTCGTAGCCATGCGGAATGGAAGCGTAGTATGGATCCCCACCAAGGGTCGGTCGTGGCGGGAATCCTAGGTTGGCAGCGAGCTGCGCCGACATGTCGTCGCTGGGGTACGGTCCCATATGTTGCGCAGACGGTGTCGCGGACAGCTTCCTGGGTACGGAGCGCCCTTATATGTTGTTGTAAACGCTCGTTCTCGACCTTCAGTTCTATCAACGCGTTTATCCTGCGACGAACCATTGGTATTTATATAACCCGACACTGAACATAAAGCACTCACATCGCCGAGTTTCTGCTGGGATATGATTTAGCGACTGCAAAAATGCACTGGCACGCATTGTCCCCGGGTGTAAAGTAGGGGTATCCCATGACTTCAAGGAGGACCTCTTTAGCAGGAGGCGGGGGGGCCATCGCCAAATGAGCAAATGAGGAATCGGAATTGCAACGTAACCGCACGTAGACGTGCAGCTCATTGAAACTCTCGACAGAGCGAGTGAACGCTGTACAGAAACTAAGTCGGTCATTCACTGGACACGCAAAACGGCTGATGAGTTGGATGGCCTCGGAAGATCGAGGGGGGTACAGACCATTGACGAGTTCGGTGAAATCCATGTCTACCAAATCATCGTCCAGCCAGCCCAACATCTCGCGCACGGACGGGTTGCAGTAAAGGACCTTGCGTCCAGGTGAGAGGACGAGTACGATGGCCTCGCTCAACTCGGTGACTATGAGGTCTGCCCAACGTTTACGTCGCGTGAACTCCCATGGAGGGGTGGGGTGTGGGCTTGACTGTAATTGTACAGGACGAGACGAGGGACTCGCTACGGCGTTCATAGGGGGAACGGACGGGGTGACGGACGGGAGGGCAAGTGTATATAAGTCTTGTTTGAAGCATGAAGTACGGCAACGCGGCTCGCGGCGCGGCGTGAATTTGTGGAGCCAGGAACGGCCGTTTCCCGAGAAGAAGCCGTCGGCATTTCTACAAAAGGAAAAAGGCGATTTTCGGGACACAAATGTGGACTAAATACAACAATATCCCCCATCGATTCGTATCTCTGACCCTGTCATGAACCGAGACGCGTCACTCGCGAGAAACACGATGGCGCCCTGCATTTGAAAAACCGAAAAACTTTGAGAGAAAAAAAAACCTAACTCAGAGAACCACGCACGTCGAGATCTTCCAGTTCCCCCATCTGTCAAAAAACAAATCTTAGTCAGATCGGCTCCTATTGCAGAACAACAATTTCCTCACCCTTCCCACCGGCGTCAAATCCTCCCACGTTTTCTGACAAGCACCGTGAGGTCTTTTGATGCGGACGGTGGAGAAGAAGCGTCACCTTGAGTTCTGGGTTATTCGATAGTATCGTTCGCGTCAGTTTGGTCAGCATATAACCGGGGCTAATGCGGGGTGATGGTTTAGCACCTCATCAGAAACAGTAAAAAGAAATCCTTTGCCTTAATGCGTTTACGCGCACTCCGTTCTTTGCCCACTCCACAGCAAGGCTTGACGCCATGTGTTTGACGGCTGCAATCGGTGAGTATCTTGGCGAATTGGACAGGCAGAACGCAGAGCACCTGCTTTCGACGCATTGTACGGCGTTTGTAGCTTTGCGGACACATAAACCAAAATCAACCAAACTCAGCAAACGGGAACGGCGGGCCTGATACCTGAGGTATGTTGACAATCTGGAAGTAAGTTACAATCAAGAGGGTGTGTGCGTGTGCCAGAAGAATAAACGCACGTCGGCACTCATGCTAGCGATTAGGATGATACTTCCTCCACCTTGTGGAATCATATACTTCGCGGCTTCACGCGCGGTGAAGAAAACACCGTGGACGTTGATGTCGTACAAACGCTTGATGCGATCAGATGGATAGCTGGGTGTGAGTTCAGCACGAATAAAACATATAAAGCACACAAGACAGTGGCTCACTCGAGTGCAGGGTAATTCTCAACAATTCCTGAGTACCTTTGATATGACGACTTAGCAAAGCTAGGATAACCAAGGAAATTCACCAGCAGATGCAACGACGACGTCCACACGTCCGAATGTTTCAATCGTTCTGGTAAAGGCCTTCTCCGTGGATGCCTCTGAGGATACATCGCACTCGAGTCCGATTACCTTTAGAGTGTCGTCCTCTAGCTGTTCGCTAGCTTCAGAGACTTGAGAAAAAACGCTCCATAACAAGAAGGATGCACCCATGAGCACGCACCAGCAAAATGGACGAGCTCTTCTGCGGCGCTCTCTGCTTCGGATTGCTTTAGATCGAGAACGACAATGGAAGTACACCCGCTTTACTGAGCTTCAGCGATTTTATTACCTCCGAAGTTCCAAAAGAGAACACACGAGCGTAGAAAAGCGCGACAGAACTCGTTTCCAAGTCCTCGAGCCGCTCCAGTCACAAGACAAACCTGTTCATCGATCGCCCATAGTAGTCTACCTACGCATTGCTAAGAAAGCGACGCAACCGACCTTGTGTCGTAGCGAAAAACTTGGGAGTATCTTGGGTGTCATGCTGGAAAGAATGAGAAAACTTGAAGGCCTGCCACTGGCAGGTGGTGTTGCTAGGCCATTCGATAATCACTTGTGCCTGATATAAGTTATAGGGCTTAACCACCAGATGTGTACACCTATTTAGTCAGAAAACCGATTCCCGGGGCAGTCTTAAACGCTTGTACTATTGGGCATGACTCCGATGGCGCCTGACCTGATCTACACTGACTAGATCGCACTGCGAGTCGCAATAGACATGGAACATATGAAGTGACATAGTGATGCAAGAGATATATAGAACGGAATGTAAATGGAGAACGCGCTTGCGCGGGTATAGTATTTGACATATAATGTACCGAAGACCGATAGACCAAGACGAAGGGGGTGACTGTGGCAGGAATCCCACTCAGCGTCATGATAGTAGCGGATAAATTATATCCTGAAATGAAAGAACAAGAATGAGACAGATGAGAGTACGGCAAGCAATGCGACGGTAGAGAAAACGTGAAAGAAACTATATGCACACAAACTTGGACTTCCGTTTTGAGAGTTCGTCCATGCGGGCGTCCAGTTGATGACGGACCCGTTCCTTGGCTCTACGCTCTTCGTCGAGACGTTGTTCGAGGGACTGTTTCTCTTCAACAACTGATCGCCGGACCAACGCGACCTCACGCTTGGCTTCTGCTAGCTCGCTTCGCAGGCTCTCTATCTGGCCGTTGAGGCTGTCGCGCTCTCGAGCAAGTTCTGTAGCCTGCATGCGGGCTTTGCGAACTGTAAACAAAAAGTTAAGGACTAGTCGAGTCGAGCCGCATGCGACTAAGTCTTACGATTTTTCTCGGAGTCTCCGAGGGAGGTTTCCAAATTGTTGACCAATTCCATATGAGCTTGCAGATCGGCTTCACAGTGCGTTAATTGCTTGTTCAGCGTCTTAATGATGGCCTCTTGCTCTTCCATTTGTTTACTTCGTTCTTGTAGTTGCTGGGCGAACTCCGTGTCTGCAACCACCGTTGATGCGTGACCATTGGTAGCAGATGGCGTAACCGAGGTTGCAGGCGAGTCGATGTCCGAATCTCGCGAGGAGGACGGGGATAATACGGCGGAGGACGTGGCAGAGGATGTTGACGGCTGATGTGCCAGTGTTGACGTTACTTTCGGGGCAGGAGGTGGGGGGACGGAGGGTGGAGGTGTAGGTGGCGGCAATTTGGTGGCAAGGCCGTTGACACGGCTATATGACGAAAGCGCACGTTCCTGAGGCGCGCGAACAGGAGAGATGGGTGAAGGTGGTGCGTTACGACTCGTAGGGATCCGGGAAAGCTGAGCCTGCAAGTCCCTCATTATACCTTCCTGCTTGGCCTTCTCTTCTTGGATCGCATCCTTCTCGTCTTTGACACGCTGTAGGGTGTGTTGCAATTCTGCCAGGACTGATCGATGCTTCTCCAGTTCGCCCACCAACGAGTCTCGATTGGACGCCTCCTTAATCAAGTCGACCTGCTCACCGCGGGTGGTGCCCAACTGCGCCTTGAGCGATTCAACTTCTTTCGCCAGCTCCTCCCGCTCGTTGTGCGCCTCAGACAGATCCTGGTGCAGACTCACGATGATCTCGGATTGCTTGTTCAGGGCGTCTTCGTGCGCGGTGCGAGTTTGTTCGCGAGCGATTAGGTACTCCTCCGTTGCCACTTTGTGAGAAGCTAACTCTTCTGTGAGTAACTCGCAATTCTTGTGAGCGATTTCCAGTTCCTGCTGATGCTTCGTCTCAAGTTCTTTGGTCGTTTTCTCCAGGTCCTCCTTTGCATCGGCGCGAAGCTTGTCGGTTTGCAGCCTCGCCAATTCCGAAGCCTTTCGGTGATTCTCTTCCTCCGTCTTGAGAGCAGCATTGAGGTCGGCCAAACTTCTGTCATGTTCCATACGGATAGCAGCCAATTGTTTACCATGGTCCTGGATGAGGGCGGCGCGTTCATCCCGGGCTTTGGCCAAAGCTTCCTGGAGATCGTTCTCGAGTTTTTCCCGGAGATCCCGAATCTCAGATGAGATTGCCTCTTCGTGTTCCACTTGAGAAGACATGAACTTTTCCTGGTGGGCCTTGATCAACAAGGTGTGCTCTTGCTCGGCCTTGGCAATGGCGTCTACCATTGCCCTGTCGTGCTGGGTTTCGAGCTTCGTTGTGAGTTCGGTCAACGCCTTCTCCCGGGCATCGAGAATTTCTGCCCGCTCCCTATCGTGAAGCTGTCGCAAGTTGGCGCAGTCCTGCTCTGCCTGGGAAGTCAGAGTGTCAATGGCGACTTCGTGCGAAGACTTCACAGTCGCGATTTCTCGCTGGTGTTCCAACTCGACCTCTTGTAGAATAGCAGTTTGTTGCTCCTTTAAAGCGAACAGAGAAGCTTCGAACTGTTCGCGTGACCGTGAGCTTGATTCCTTGTACTCTGCTTGAGCCTTGACCAATGCCTGCTGGGCCCGCTCCAAATCTTTCTTGTGATCCTCCTGGGCTTCGGACAGAGCGGCTGCATGAGTCGATTTAAGCTTCTGCAAGTCGTCAGCAAAGGCGGCTTCCTTTTTGGCGAGGGTTGCAGCGTGCTCGTTTCGAATGTCATTGATGGCGCCAACTTGTGCAGATTGGGACTCTGAAAGTAAACCGTCTTGGGCTAGCTCAGCGATACGGAGTTCGGCGGTGTGGTCCTCGTGAAGTCTCTCTAACATTATCTTTGCCTGTGCAGCTTGATGCTCCAATGCCGTATCGTGCTGGGTCCTGAGTTTGACAAGCCCATTATAATACTCTTCTTCCGTCTTCGCCATTTCATCGTCCTTCTGCTTCAAGATTTCCTCGTGTCTGACTTGGGTCTCACGGAGAGTGGCCTCGTGCGCTTCACGGGCCGCAGAAAGCGCAGCAGTGGCTTCCCCGAGGCGACGGCGTAGTTCGTCCTCATGTTCGGCCTGCAGACGACCGAATGCTTCGGCATGGTCCTTGTGTGACTTCTCCAGGGCTGAGGATGCCTCGCGCAACTGTTCGTGAAGAGAAGTTACAGAGGACGAGTGCTCTTCTTTGAGGCGCGCTACGAGCTCGTTGACTTCCTGCACCTTGGCTCGTAGTAGTTGCTCGTGGTCCAGGCGAAGTTGCTCTACGGCTAGAGCGTGGTCAACCTTGGCCTGTTCGACAGATGTCTCGAGTTCGGCTTTGCGTTGCTCGACCTCCTCGAGTCGCGCGAAGGCAATCTTCGTGCTTGCTTTGAAGACTTCCGAGTTCGTTGGACATATTAATGGTCTAAACATCACGGTGAATATCGTCGTTCCACTTGTCAGTTCAGTTACGTACCTGGTTGTTCGACAAGACGGTCAGTTCGTCGTGTTGACGTCGGAGTTGCCCCAGCTCCTCATTGAGCGTCTCAATGGTCTCACGGTGCTGCGATTCCTTTTGAGCCATCGCCCTGCGAATAGCATAAGAAAATGTAAGGTAGGTGGACGTGTAATAACAAACCGCATTAGTTCGTTCAGACGGTCCAAAGACTCGTCAGACTCGGAGTTGGCCGTTACATCCGCTCCGTCCGATCCATTCTGCAAAATTGTCTTGATATCATCGAATTGATTAATCGTTCTTGGTGACAAGAAAGCAGAAGGGCTGTCTACGTCGTCAGCAGTGGTCGCTGCTTGTGAATTTGCTTGTGAATTCGATATCGAAAGAGTAAGAGCTTCCTTCTCCTTCAGAGAGATCTCAAGGTGAGCGATCTCCTGCTCGCGCTCTTTAAGCACGTCCTGTAGACGCATAATCTCCTTCTCGAGGCTAGCCGCCGACCGTTCATTGGGAGAGACGCTGAGAGCGGGAAGTGAGATAGAGAGGTTCGGTCGGTGCGGAGACTGCGCAGGGCTACTCGTCCCATGGCTTGAGAAGGAGGCTTTGCGTGAACGCGCTGAGGATAATTCCTGCGATAGCGAAACCGACTGGGAGAGCGACCTAACAAATCGTTAAAGATACAGAGCAAAGCGTTTCGGTCAGGGTAAATTCACCTCGAATGAAGGGACTCCGTCGAGGCCGCGTGGTGGAAAAAATGGCGCCTCCCTGTGCTGTTGATGGAGTTTTCGTTGCTCTCTTTCATTCGCCCACCCGTCATCCTCCGCCTGTGGGTGCCTGAATCGACGGACCGCTCGGACGAGTCAGTCAGAGAGGCATTGCTAAGCTTGGCTTCCTGAATTTGAGCAGCAAGATCAGAGATCTCGCAAAGAGCATCGCGGTACTTTGCAGTGACAGACGACAGGTCGGCGAGTGTGGCGGCATGTGCTTGTTGCAGTGACACGAGCTGGTTCTCGAGGACAAGTTCCGGTTCCTTCGGTGTCGACGTCCCAGAAGCAGAGTTGCTGCCAGTCGCGACCTTAGCTAGGTCGACGTCGAGCCTATTCCGCTCCTGTTGCACTTCGTTGGCCACATTGTCGAGGCGCTCCCACGCCTCGCCCGCCTCCTTTTTCTTCACTTGCCATTCTTCCATCTTTGCCTCGAGCTCGAGTACTCTTCGTTCGCGCTCTTCGAGGTCGGTACGCCAGCTCTGCCCGTCCTTCTTGAGCCCTTCAAGTCGCTCCTGTAGGACTCGGGCCTCGGCCTGTCGCCGTTCGCACTCCAGTTCTAGTTTCTCGACGTGCTCTCGAAGGGCAAGAAGAGACTCGTCTGACTTGGCCAAACGTACTTCTAGATCAGTTATGTACTTCGCAGAGTGCGACTCTGCTTCTTTGAAGCGTGAGAGCTCGCGTCTGAGATCGCTCATAGATTCGCTTGAACTGATATTTGATTCGTCATATTGTCTCATCTTCTCCTCAAGGTCGTGGACGTAGGCCTGAGAGCATTCGTTTAAACGCCAAACAGCAACGAACGGAGACCACTCACCTCAGTCGAAGATTCCCGCTCTGTTAGTTTGACCAGCCTCGTACGCAATTCCTCGATATAGAGTTCAGCTGCGACTTTCCGCTCCGTCGTTTGAGTCAGTTCTTCGTCTTTCTCCTCCACAAGATCGTTTGTATGTCGAAGCGCCGCGCGATTCAAACTCAATTCAGCCTCCATAGCGCTGATCGTCTTCTCGTATTCCTCGATGACTGGTCCAACAATTTCCTCGTATTTGCTCATGCCCGTGACTGTGCCAGAGGATGATGATGCACGGTGCCACTCGCCATGCTCCTTGCGCAACCTCGTGAGCTCCTCATTTCGAGCGACATACTTTTCGCGTAATTCCTCGTAGTTGTTTTTCATTTCGTTGTAGTTGGCAAGCATTCCCTTCGACGCTGCGCTCTCTACTGGAATAACCTGGCCGGTTTCTGGCTCAGAGGGAAATCCGTTGAGGGTTCCACCTTCCTTGATGACCTTGACCTCCTTGCGCAGCCGTGTAACCATACCCTGGAGCCATTCGACGTCGTCCCATCCCTCCTCCTTTTCGTTTATCGTTGCGCGGTTCTTAATATTCCGTGCGCGATTTGCATACTTGAGTGTATTCACTGTTTCGGCAGCATTCCACTCGGCAGGACTGACGCAAGCGATCATAAGGGTGTGGGCGTTTCCGCCAAGCGAGTCTTGTAAGAGGCGGGTGAGCTTAGAGTCGCGATATGGGACGTGGGAGGCGGTATGAGACTTTGCGCGTGATGGGTCACCGAGGGCAGAGATGACATTGCCCAAGGCTAGGAGCCCACTGTTGATGGATATGCCTTCCTTGATACGATCGCCTGCGGCGGCGGTTCGTTTGAGCTACCGACAGTCAGCATGAGAGACACGAAAGTAGGGTCACAACTCACGCGTTCAGAACCCGCAAGGTCTACAAAATGGAACTTCGAAACAACAGTCACCCAGTCGCCGCTATCGTCATCAAGGCTTCCTCTAGCGTCGTGATGCCCAAGCGAACTCGCTGGCCGAAACATGCTTGTGCGTCCCATAGCGGATGGTATGCCGGGCGTCCCCGGGCGGCCAAACGTGGGTGAGGAGACACGGTTCCCAGATGGACCAGCGAGCATTGAACCCGGACGAGCTAGGCGAGACGGGGATCGGCCATTGAGTGGCAGGGGTGAGGAAGAGCGTGGCGGTACGCCGGTGCCTGAATATCGTCTTTGAACAAGTGTGAGGGAAAAAATGGCATGCGAGCGCGAAGATTGAGCGTTCATCTCCGTTTCATTCGTCCGTCGAATAGAAGTTCCTTGACGAATCAGACTAGATTCGTTAAATATACAGAACCGTAGGACGTGTATATCATGCCACTCACTTCATGACTTCTGCCGCGTTCTTGACTTGAACCTCGCGAAGACCACCCCAGATAATTGAACCGTCCTTTCCCTCGCGAATCTGGACTTCACGTCTGGCTCCGGAACCGTCATCAACAAGCAAGTCGATGAGGTCTTCGTTGTATATTTCGATGAAGGAACCCTTAATGCTACAGCTCCATGCGCTCCCACGTTCCTCTTTGATGGCTCGTGCGCGCTGAAAGATGGCGGACTACCGCGCGAGGGATGATGCCAATACTATTAGTAGGGTCTAAGGGGTCGGCATCGAGATCGACGCCGGTCATGGTAAAGGTTTTGCCCGAACTGGTTTGACCATATGCAAGGATTGTGCAGTTAAACCCCTCCAAAAACCGAGCTATAAGAGGTTGTGCAGTAGCTGTGAAGAGAGCGTGTTGGGTTGAATCTTGCCCATGGACTTGGTCGAACGTAAAGTGTTGCTTCTTGGCGTTGGCGACTGGAGAAGGAGACGGCGGGGCTGTCGCGGCGCTTGCGCCATGAGCCGCGGGGGCTGACGTTGTCACATCAACAGAGACAGAGGTGGTAGTAGTGGCGTGGATGACAGTGCGTTGAAAACGAGCGGGGATGTTAACAGCGTCCTGCGGCGTCACCGGTCTGATGCGGAGCGCTGGGGAGAGTTGAAGCCGAATAAGAGCATCTAAAAAATATCACTCACCGACTTGTACGGAGGTCGTAGAAGAACTCGGCGACGGTGAAGGCGCCATTGTGTATCCAAGCGAGGCAGGTTGGGAGAAGGTGAGGAGTCGTTGCCGCGGGGGAAATTGTTGCGGTGATGTTGAGAGCGGTTAAAGTGTTTTCGTTTCGCTTACGGCCCGTCGCCACGACGGCTCACGGCACTGTCCGTAATTGGACTGATGTTTATGCTCTCTCAAACCTCGCCAACTGACTGGAAATACTTATCTGAAGGCGGCGCAACGGCCGTTTTCTCTTACAGGGGTCCTCCTCATCCCATTCTGACTGGGAAGGTGTTGCGCCTCAGAAAAGCCTCGAGCCAAGCCGGTGGAACACCCATCGACATCGATGACATACCAGAGCCAGCGGTGACATTTCAACAAAATATAATCTCACGTCTTGTGGATCCTACCTATCTGGTGGACCTACAGATCGTTCCTTTGGAAGCGCATTGGGTGGAGACGTTCTCCCTTCACCACGAATTATCGCGCCCGCCGGAAAGGAGGAGCACCAGCACAATCGACAATTCTAAACGCACCGCCGTTCTAGCATCGGATCTCGTAGGTGGAATACCATGTGCGGTAGAAGTCAAGGTGAACAACCACAACACTTACTGGTAGCTGGAATGACAACTTTTCCAAAGCCGAAATGGGGTTTCCTTCCTAATCCCACCCATCTATCGCCAGAGAGCAAGCCCATAAAGACTCGAACCTGCAGAACTTGCATGCATACCCATCTGAAGCAGACAGAAGGGAACAACGTAGCGGTCCATTATTGCCCACTTGATCTCTTTTCAGGATCCAGAGAACGGCTTGAAATAGCCCTCGAAGGGCTTTGGAACTCTTGGACGCAATCAAATGGTGCTATCAATAACCTGCGCATTTTTCATTATGGGAAGATGGTACTTCCAACCGATGTAGGCCGTCAATTTTCCCAATTGCCGCTACTGACGCGGATCGGAGAACAGGAACTCGGTCTGCAAGTATGGTCACAAGAGACCCTCTCGTTGCCTCCCGATGCCCCGATCACCTCTATCAAGTCAAAGTTTATCAGCGCTTTGCTCCCTCTATTTCTCCATAATTCACTCCTGCAACGCATTTCGGCTCTTCAACGTTTGTTGGACCCTTTGGATTGCGAGGGATTTGCAAAGCTGGTTGAATCGAAACGTATCCAGTCTGCCGGCTCAAGTGACAGTATAAATGCTGCCCTCCCCATCGCTGATCTGACGCAACCTACCATGGACGACTGGACGTCCTTCGTGGACATTTTCCTGTCTCAAGAACGCCAGAAGCATTCTAGCTTCAGTCCTTCCAACCTGCATTATCACACGCTCGCTTACTTGCTCTCTGCGAGTTTCAAGGACTGCTCATTAATCGTCCCAATACGCTCTCAGACAGATGTCACTGAAATGGGCGGCATCAAGGTCATAGACCTTGATATCAAGGTTGTGGATAGAATACCTGGCTGGTTGAAGCTGGATAAAAAGATTGTCAGGGAATATGCAAAGATCGACACAGGGATCAGGAAAACGTGCACCGAGGTCAGTTCTGGGACCTGAAGCGAGCGTCGTATGTGGGAAAATGCACCCTGCAGAATTATCAAATTTAATGTACAGTAAATGTAAACTTACTGTAAGAAAGTCCTGATAAGTCCTAGGTATAGTAGATCCGAGCATCGAGCGAGACGATAGGGAAGAAGATTATTGCCACCCAGCATGAACCTGGTCTTGGCGCTGATTAGCGCCAATGGTACAGTATTAGCTAATTGTCGAAAATTCTTATGTCTGTTTAGGCGGAGTTTGAATTTTGAGGCTGGTCCGGGGCCGGACCGTGAGAACCGTGCGAAAGTACGATGTGATGACGCAACTTCGGTTTCCAACCCCCACATGTCAACTCAGACTCAGATCTTGGTTTACGTACCACTGCTTTCGAAACTATGTGCTTACCCGCACACTACATCTTACGTTGGCGAGCTTCGGACGGCCATTTGGACGGAGGAGAGTGCGCGCTTGAGTGATCACGGGGGCCGGTTTCATCAAATTTCACTCCGTTCTTTGGTCGGTGATACCTTCAAAAATCAGCATTCCAACTCAGACCTCCCACAGGTTTATCCAGTTCCCCTGGAACCAGAGAATACCCTCCGAAAAAGGGTGGTGGACAGCGCACGTGGAGAAAGGTGGACGCATATCAAGGATGGAGAAAAAGTGCCTCTTGGTTGGTGTGACCCGCAGAATGTCCATGTGTACCTTTATGTCGATTTAGGTCTAAGTGAGTTCAATTATGTCGTTCGAGTAACTCAACTGCCCTGCTGCCAGAGATGCGAGTTGCCGAGAGAGTGTACGACAAATTGTGGGGAAAAGATCTCTCAGTCATAGTGGAGGAGATATCCGACAATGGAAATACCTGGAAATACGTGCCGAAAAAACATATGGACTCCCTGGAAATAACGACGCTCGGTTACCCTGATGAACACGGTCTTCTGGTCAGGCCAGAATATGAGGTGGCACGGAGGGATTTTGATTATGACACTGCGAGGCAGAAGGGTCGGCGTGGGATTGTCGTCACTGGGCAGCCGGGAATCGGTAAGCTCCTCGCCAATTATCAATTGATCGCCTCCTAAGTGCAAATCTAGGCAAAACCTGTTTTCTTTATTACTTGCTATTCCGACTATTAAGCGAAGGGACACCAGTGTCTCTTCAGCTAGCTCCTCATATCCTTGTCTTTCGAGACGACGGCGTCTATAGACACCCCCAAAACGCAGAACCTGATTGCATCCCAGAAGGTACTTGGGCACTTTCAGACTCCGGTCATCGAGTTAGACAACCTTGCGACGTCTTTATGGATGCCGCTGGGCACTACGGTGCTTGGGTCATTCAGACCACCTCCCCATTGGAGGAGAGGTGGAGTGAGTGGGCAAAGCAGCTTACTGCGGTTACGTACGTGATGAAGGGATTTTCTGCTGAAGAGATAACAGCTCTCGGGTTAGTTTCCCCTGACTTGTACAATGTTCTTGTTCGCTGAATATTTCCCTACAGCAAGGTACAAGATCTCGACGCCAGTGTTCTCCTACGCAATTACGAAAAGTGGGGCCCATCTGCGCGCACCTGTGTGCGGTTATCACGGGACCATGCTCAGGAACGTAGTCATGCTATCAATGTGGGCTATGCTGCGGATGCGTTTGTCGAGCGCCCTCCCCCTCGTACAACTTTCAACGCAATACAGGTGTCCCACGTACTTTTCGCTGTCCGTCCAGAGGCCGAAAACGAGGAAGGGAGAATGGTCCCAGTTGCGGAGATGGCAACGGAACACATCAAGACGATTATCTCATGTGCCGCCGCTGGCGCCACGGCCCAAAAGCGAGTCGAATTCTTCCTGACAATATCGACGCAACCAGCATTCAAGGGATCCGCGGGCTCCATGTTCAAAGGATTCGTTCTTAGCTGGTTATACGCTGGTTCGAAGAACTTGGAACCTCTTCGCTGTTTCGCCACTGACCAGCCCATCCTCGAAATTCCGACATGCGGTAAGGAGAAGACGACTTTTTTCGGTAGCAAGAACGGTTTGGAGAACGTGAAATGGGATGAACTCCCATTATGTTTGCTGCCTACAGCCAAAAATTACCCCACCGCCGATGCAATCGTTATTACCGACGAGTGCATCATCACGATTCAGGCGACCGTCTCCTTCCAGCACGGAGCGAAGGAAGCTGGTTTCACGCAGATCGAGGACCTCATTTCGTCCTGCGTTACAAGAGATAAATGGTTCCACGTTTTTGTTACGGATAATGACCGCGCGGCAGCATCTTTGCTAGATCAGTATTTGTCCGAGGTCCCGGAAGAGGTTGTCATCTACTCCGCGGTTTTCGACATTGGCCGGTCGGCCGTAACGCGCGAGGACATGAAAGCGTTCAACGAAAAAATATTAGTAAGTAAGGTCTTAGTTGCACGGGATTTTGGTGCTTATTGATGACTAGGAATTCACTGACCAACAACCCCAAGTGCAACCCCCCGGTATGGAGGTCGACTAGTCAGGAGTGATTACAGGTATCTGGTAACTTCTAAGGAATGGGGACTGAAGAGGACTAGAAAAAGGTACGGGCTGTTATCTATCTACGTTCGAGAACCACTAACTTTATAGGCGTTAGTAACCCAAGCCTCAATTGGAATCGGTTTTCTCCAGAAAAAAGAAAAAAGAAAAGAAAAAGTTAGCCAGAACAGGGTCGATTATTGTAAGGGAATGGCGAAGAGATATGTCACGCTTGTTGTCCGAGTAGCAAAACTTTTAATCAAATACTTACATAAGCACTAAGCTCGGACCTCGCGACGTGGCTGCGAAAACTGAAACACTTGCATACTGTACTGTTACCGGATCATTACATTCACCAATCGTCCTGACTCCTTACCATGCCATTCATACGCAATATTCGTGCCTCCAAGTTCATTACCCCACAAATTGCTGGTAGATATTCAGCAATCGGACTCATCCCTAGCCGAATGGCGTCGTTCTACAACGCAAATATCGCGGGTCTTACGGAAGAGCAGGTTGAGGTGTGCCAGGCTTGTCCATTGCGAGAAGACATAAGACATGGTTAACAATACAATTAGTTCAGAAATGCTGTCAGTGAATTTTCTCAGCGTGAAGTTGCGCCGCTGGCTGCAGAAATTGACAGAACCAATAGTTCACCCATGGTCGGTCTAGTAGTCAACCACTTTCACACCGTGCTCAACCATAACGTGCAGCATATCTGGGAGAAGCTCGGCGATATGGGCTTGCTCGGGGTCACGGTAACTCCAAAATACGGAGGGTTAGGGCTGGGGTATTTTGAGCATCTTCTCGCTATGGAAGAGTTGTCCTGTGCCTCGGGGTCAGTAGCGCTTTCCTACGGTGCACACTCCAACTTGTGTGTAAATCAGATCCATCGTCATGGAACGGAGGAGCAGAAGGCAAAGTACTTGCCCGACTTGGTTTCTGGGAAAAAGATTGGGAGTTTGGCGATGAGTGAATCTGGATCCGGGAGCGACGTAATCAGCATGCGATTGAGAGCAGACAAGACCGATAGAGGTTGGAGATTAAATGGCAATAAGTTTTGGTGCGTCAAATTCAATACAACTTGTAATCGGTGCTTGTTTCCGACATTTCATCCCTTCAGGATAACTAATGGCCCAATTGCGTCAACGCTCGTCGTGTACGCGAAGACAGCCCCAGAAATGGGACCAAAAGGAATAACGACGTTCATCGTTGAGAAAGGTTTCAAGGGTTTCTCGACGCATCAAAAACTTGATAAGGTTGGTATGCGTGGAAGCGACACATGTGAGCTAGTTTTCGAGGACTGTGAAATCCCCGATGGTTGGTTCCGTGCCCCCTTTCATGTGTAGCGAGTGCCAAATGCGTCTCGTACAGAGAATGTCCTCGGAGGCGTCAACAAGGGTGCATCCGTTCTTATGTCCGGCCTGGACCTGGAGAGACTGGTTCTGAGTGGCGGACCACTCGGGTAGCTTTACCTATGTCTTGAGCACCCGCAACCTACTGACGACTGGCGCCAGGCTCATGCAAGCAGCTTTTGACCATGCAGTAGAGTATGTCCACGATCGTAAACAGTTTGGCCAGCCAGTCGGGACTTTCCAATTGATGCAAGGTATGTTGGAACGATCCTACGAACGCAATGACTGGATCTGACACACGACAGGCAAGATTGCAGACATGTATACAAAGCTGAACGCAAGTAGATCCTACGTCTACGCCGTCGCCAGGGCTTGTGACCAGGGCCAGATCAGCCGTAAAGTCAGTGCGTGATGCTTTGACTCCCCATAACATCTTATTTTGTTAACCATGTAAGGATTGTGCGGGAGCCATCCTGTACTCTACTGAGAAAGCCGTCGAAGTCGCATCAGAAGCAATGCAGTGTCTCGGAGGGAATGGATATATAAATGGTGAAAATGGTATCGTCATTGGGGTAATTCGATAGCTGACTTGAATGCCCAAGATTTCCCCGTAGGTAGGATCCTACGCGACTCGCGACTCTACACTGTCGGGGCAGGTACACAGGAGATCAGGCGCATGTTGATCGGACGGGAGTTCAACCAGGAGTTGCTAGCATGACATTGGATCATATTTTGTGTCGGCTTATTTTTACTTATGTTGATCCACAAACCGATTCCACGTAGAGAGCTGCCCCTTGAGATTAAAGAGTAGCGAAAACCATTGAACAATACAGCCTATGTTGCATGAGCCATGCAATGTACCCTCGGTGACGACAATTGGTTTTATCGACACCGAAGTCTATCCCGAGGTTATAATTCGATGGACGTCAGGCACTTGAAGCATTTTGTTTGAAGGAGTCGTTCTTGACCTTGCTCTCCCGACACGACACGAACGACAGAAATATTTTTCTGTTCTTTCTTGAATAGGTCAGGTCATCCACGTACAGTACAATACTTTCTTTCTTTCAGTAGGCACGGTGGATGAGCTCGGGCTCGCAATGGAAGTACTCCGGTTTCAGTTGATGCCCTGATGACTAAATCGGACCGGCGCCATGTGTCAAATTTGTCAAAGCTTGACATGAAATGCGACAGACAGCCATTCCCCCCCTTGCGCCAGAGGAAATTTTATAAAACAAACATGTCAAGATTCGTACCAGATGTCGTATCTCATTTTATAGTATTTGGTCCATTATTGAGATTGAGTGAGAATTTCGAAGTGTTCAAACGAAGCTGGAACGAAAGCGAACTAAGTTACAGTAGTGTCCCGGTCGTCACCTAATTCGGGAGATTACATCATCAGCTCAAGTGTCGCCAGCTGGCTTGCCAGCTGGAGCTTTTCGTTCTTCCTCGCTAGTCTACGGTGTCGCTATTAGGAATGGGTGAAAAGTTGAAGTTCATTGCAGAGCCCAAGACGGTCTCGGTAAGTGCGAATTCTCTGGTATCTGATCCTTTTTGATGTGTGTCCACAGATCGTTGGATGTCCGTTCAGGTAAGTTATAATTCTTTGAATACGGCGTGCCTGTCGCTAAATTATTATGACGTGTAGCGGTGGACAGGTGTGTCACTCCTGGCGCTTACCAGGTCTCCCCCGCTGTTTCTTAAACCACTGCAGCATAGAATCGGCGTCGACAAAGGCCCAATCCACCTGGTCAACGCCGGTCTCGTGGAACAACTCAAGGACCTAGGTTGGGTCGTAGAATTCGACGGACACCATCAATTTGAAGACATATCAGCTGCGGTGGATCCTCCTACAGGAAAACTTAGGAACCCGAGACTCGTTTCCAATGTTACTGAAGCTGTTGGACGGGTTGTTGCTGGCTGCGCAAGCAAAGGCTCTCTACCGCTTACGCTTGGCGGAGACCACTCCCTGGCCATGGGAACCATTGCCGGGACGTTATCGTAAGATCTTACATTCTCTTCCCGTGGTGTCTTCTGATTGTGGAACTAGTAAATACCCCGATGCTTGCGTTATCTGGATCGATGCCCACGCTGATATCAACACACCGGAAACTTCCGATTCAGGCAAGTTGTTACTGAATCTGGGACTGTCATTCTTCTGACGGACGGCTGTGGTGTAGGAAATATTCACGGCATGCCCTTAGCCTTTCTCACTTCGGTTTCTGGATCCACTTCTCTTGGTGGTTTTGCGAGTAGTCAGCCAATTCCATTTTCTTGGCTCGATTCCGTCCACCTACCTCCGTCGAATCTGGCGTATATCGGCCTTCGGGATGTTGATCAGGGGGAGAAGGCGATCATCCGGGAACATAATATCGCCGCGTTCTCCATGCACGAAGTAGATCGATATGGTATTGGGAAGGTAGTAGAAATGGCGTTGGACCGGGTAAACCCGGACAGATCGAAGCCAATCCACCTCAGTTTCGACGTCGACGCCCTGGACCCAAGTGTAGCTCCAAGTACGGGTACGCCGGTAAGAGGTGGCTTGACATTCAGAGAGGGCCATTACATCTGTGAAAGGCTGTATGAAACGGGGCTCCTGGTTGCAGTCGACCTAATGGTGTGTGAATATTGCCACTGCTGGCATCAATTAGTCACTCCTTTCGTAACAGGAGGTGAACCCGTCCTTGAAGGAAGAAGCGGACGCTCAACAAACTGTTGCTGTGGGATGCTCTCTAGTCCGCGCTGCGCTTGGTGCGCCAAATCATTTCAGCAATCATCGATTTTGATCGCTTATCCGACATGTTTATGCAGGAGAGACGCTACTTTGAATGAACCGTGTCAGCCGAGTATTGTAGGAACCGCCCACTGTATGAGTGCTTTTGCGGCGCAGGGGGGTGTGATGGCACGGAACCAATGAGCATTTGTATAAATTTAGTAGTGAAAGGCACACAATCACAATCAATCAGTGGAGTGGGTCGGAATCATGAAGATGATACCAGGGCACCATAAAAGCCTCGTCAAGGGCAGGATCTAACCTTGTCGCTACCTTCCCTGTTCTAAACAGCATGTCTTCGCCTCGGCCAACCAGTGCGCAAGCTTCTCGTGCGAATACCCCCCTTCACTTCAGAGATGTCGTACGTCATCCGATCCAGTGGATACGGCGCCACGATCACCCTGTAAACCCAGATATTGATTTTGGCGACGCATTGTTGTAACAACTGTGCGTTTCGCCCACATTTCTCCTAGGATCTCGATGTCTCGAAATCGTACAAGCACGAAGATGAGTCTGAAGCACACCAGGTATCTCTCCCGTGCTCCCTCCCACACAACACCCGAAACGGATGCTTATTTACTGTAGTTATACCGTCAATCAGCTGGCCACAAGGTGAAGGGTACCATCCTTCCGCAGACCGTCAATCCTGTTGGTCTTCCTGTGTTGCTTGTTTTTCTGCGACTTCACACATGCGATCCTAGGACGAAGAGACTGTCCCTGGCATCCAACATCCAGGTTCCACTGGCGTCATCTACTGTTCTGACCGTGCGCAAGCCAATGGATTCAATTATGCTTCTTCGCACGAATGGTCCAACCTGGGTCAGGGTGCCCCAGAGGTCGGACCGATACCTGGAGCGCCGAACCGTCCTCTCAAGGTCGAGTACGACAATGACGCCCTTGAATACGCCCCCACAACAGGCGTGAAAGGTGCGTGCGGCTCAGTGGCAGCTACGCAGACGTGATTTTTTTAAATTGTCAACAGCGCTTCGGGAGGCTGTTGCCAACCTTTATAACACAACTTATCGACAAGGGAAAGCCTCTCAATATACGTACGAGAACGTTTGCATAGTTCCTGGCGGGCGAGCTGGTCTCTCCCGCGTTGCTGCTGTCATTGGCGACGTTTACTGCGTTCGTTGTCCCATGTCTGGTATATAATCAAACATATACTAACGAATCTTGTGCAGTCGTACCAGGTTCCTGACTACACCGCATACGATCAAATGTTATCCGCGTTTAGGCGTCTTGTACCAGTCCCTACCTCGTGCGCACTGATTTGACAAATGATAGTAAGTAACAGCCGATACACTGACACCTGACTTGGCAGTTTGGATCCGGAGGTGAGTTTTACTACCCTCATGCGTACCACCCCCTGACAGCACCGTTCAGGACCATTATAACTTGGATATAAAGCAAGTCAAGGCACGCCCCAATTAAGACCCTTTTGGCTATTCCTCATTGGCCCATTGTTATTCCCACAGAAAGACATCCATACTCAAGGCCTCGCGGTGATTATTGCGTCCAATCCTAGAAACCCTACAGGTCAGGTCATTAAGTGCGTCCGAGACATTTTGCGCTTGCATCCCGCCAACTCGACTACCCTAGGGGGAAGGACCTGAAGGAGCTTGTTGACATCAGCCGGGAGAGCACAACCACTATCATCCTTGACGAGGTTCAGTCTTTCTTTTTAACCACAAACATTACTCATAGTTCCAACGTAGTTCTATTCATGGTACATCTACCATGACGATGACAAAGACATCGGGAAGTCAATCTCGTCTGCAGAATATGTTGAGGACGTCAACCAAGACTCTGTGGTCATCGTCGATGGGCTCACAAAGGCATTGATTTTTTAGTGCTCGAAAACTCCTCAGCTGACTCTTACTTAGAACTGGCGACTGCCTGGTTGGCGGATCTGTTGGGTTATTGGTCCCAAGAATCTTATAACTGCCCTGTCTCAGTCTGGTATGTCGATAACGATTCTGGAACGTTGACGGCAGACAGACTAGTTACTTGGTAGGCTCCTTCTTAGATGGCGGGGCTAATCATCCGTAACTATCCGCCTTTCCTTTATCTGAGGACTCATGCTCAGCCAGTTGGTTTCCCCAGTTTACAATTGGCGGCCGTCCCACTTTTGGACCCACAGCATGTTCACAGCGAGAGGATCGCCCTCCAGAAGCATTTCAAGATGAAGCGTGATCACGTACTGAAGCGGTTGAAGGCCATTGGGGTCGAGGTCACACTTCCTCCAGTAGCAACGTTTTACATTTGGCTTAACTTGGAGAACCTCCCTGATCCCATTAACAATGGCCTTACATTCTTCGAGGAACTTCTGAAAGAGAAGACGATTGTCATCCCTGGCATCTTCTTCGACATCAATCCTGCACACCGGAGGAATCTTTTCAACTCACCGTGCCACCACTTTGTTAGGCTGTCTTTTGGCCCCCCGCTTGAGGATCTCGACAAAGGTAAGCCAAACACTCAATTCCAGAGTCCGCACCACACGGCTAATATTGGAACAGGTATTGATGCCATCGCGCGCGTGCTGCGTAAGGCTAAGAAAGAGGGTATGCGCTCATTCGGGCACAGTTACAGGAGGAGCATCGATGGCCCTGCCAGTCTTACTTCCCATGTCTGAAGGGATGTTGATCGAGAGATAGTCAACGGTGCGAGGAAACGAATGTATGAATTATATCTGTAGACAAGGCGTCCGATGGTGGGATTCGCACTCCCCATATAAATGTAGGAAGAGAACAAACTAAACTGCGCATGGAAAGTATAGACAGGCACTTCCATTGGGATGCGTTTATATGGTCACAACGGCATTATCTTGAGGGATCGAACGGGGAGAACGCAGTCTTAAATGCCAACACATCGGCCTTATCATCCTCTTCGGACTGCAGACAAGTCTTCCAGTCCGCTCTTTCGTCCATTTTCAATAGCGAGGCCAACACGTTCCTGAAATCATCAGACTTGAGATATGACTGTAAAAATGGCTCCTGCACGGGCGCACCTGCCGAACTGTACACTGAATGGCAAGCCGCCTTGGTTTCGATATACCAATCTCCTTCCGCTTGGCAGTTCTACCCAAAAGTAGCTCTCTCTTTCCCCATGGTCAGATTCTTCCGCGTTGAATTCAACACCATGCAGCTTGCCGGCATCCCGGAATGCAGTTTCGACCCTGTCTTGGAGGGAGAGTGGCACAGGTACTGCTTGGATGTGTGCATGCCCACCCTTGGCTGAAATACGACCTGTCTCGAAGAAAACGGCTGTCGCATTGTATTTGGCATACAGTGCGCGCAGCGCAGCCTGATATCTATAGCACGAGGCATCAGGCATGTTTCGCCGCAACTGTTAAAGAGTCATGCCTGTCACACTCGCCGAGAACGGAGGTGCGCAACTCGCTCGAAACAGTATCGAGCGTCATGCAATGTGCGATGGGCACAATGAGCACGTGCCCCCCTCCGGGCACGTTGGGTATCTCCGCATCCCGGTAATGCCCAGGGTTTCGCGTTGGCACCAATTTACCCTTGGGAAAGGTGAGATAACATTCTTCGCCGATTGTGACAATTAGATGCTTTGTTAGGGCGGGATTGGACAAGCAGAACCAACACTCGTCTGGTCCAACTTCACGAGTGGGGCCGCGTCTGGAACTCATCCGGTTGTCAGGAGTTCGTCGCTCTTGTACTATGTGACAGTCCTTAATGTAGTGCAACTCGCTGCCACAAGCACGGCAGACGTAACCCTCGTGTGGTTTGCGACCACCGGTATCACCAACGGCATGCCGAGTTGGGCAGTCGCGAACAAAATGCCCTGGCTGTCAAACGTGATGTCAGCGACAACTGGGATCAGAAGCGGTCTGTCTAACGTTATGGCAAGTCCTGCAGATATAGTTTTCAGGTGGCTTTGCACGCTCGGGACAGGTGTTGATGAAGTGCTGGCTGTGCTTGAGTTTTCTGGAACTGGGCAATTCACGGGACGTACATCTGTGCTATCGCACCGTTTACAACGATAACCTGGGGGTGGCTTGTCCCGTTCAACTCCTGATGGTGAGATCCTTAGCCTCAGGGGAGGACGCGAATCAAGGAACCACACCTGTGTGAGTACGCTTCGATCGCTGCACATTTTCCCACCTGAATGTTTGGTCTTCTGCAGCTTCGAATGGGCGCTTATATGCACGGGGTCTATTTGTAAACGGATTGGGCGTTGCATTCGCAGGTAGTGAAGAAGCCTCCGTCGTCTGCACCTGGGGTGCAATTGCGAACGCATAAAACCACTGTCCAGAAATTCAGTGTACAGAGCGGGCATCAACAAGGCGCGCTCACGCGCTGCTTTCTTCCGCCGACCGGCTCTCCGCCAAACGCACCAAGACCTACAAATCTACACACTCTGTCTGTTTCTCCCGCCCACGTGAATGGCTCCCTCTCCCAAAAACATGGGGACACTCCCCCACCACTACTAAAGATATATCTTGGTTTGATTTTTTCAATTATTTCATCGATTGGCGGAGAGCCGACATCTGGTAACTCGGGCGAAGGGAGCGGTACAGACGAGAGCTCGGTGACAACGGAGGGCCAGTCATGCGAAATGAACACATCAACCAACGGAGAAGAGCTAAGCGCAGACACCGTGGACGAGCGAAGAGGAGTTTTAGATGCAGGTGAGGAGACAGCGCTGGAAAGCAGTTTCGAGACAGTCCGCGATGTGTAATAAGGGGATGAGAAGCCCTAAGACATGATAATGTGGTCAAAGGGAATTTAAATGAGTATATGACACGCACATGGGGGATTTCTGATCCATGGTAAATCTCGGGTTTGTACGTCCCACCGAGACAGGCAATACGCAGGCCCTCAGCTGTTGTCATGATCTGTGACTTAGCTGAGTACTATCTATCAGTACCTGTGCAAGGAGTGAACGGGATAACATTTGGCCCACTGAGAAGGAATACATTATCGCAGAGCTCCCCATTCGTTTTCGAGAATTGTTCGATCACTATTTCGGACATTGGGTGTTCACCTTGCATAATGTAACAAGGTAGTGGAGCTTGAAAACATTCGGTGTATCAAGTCTCCGACTTTACGACACAACCGAGGCGCACCCCGCAATTGTCCATTCAGAAGCTTTTCGGTGTAACTTCCGTCGTTGACGTCTGGTGATGGACCAAAGAAGTCACCAATGCAAAGTGCGAGGTTAAATGGACCGTGCTTCTCATGTATAGCTGACATCTTGTCAAACAATGTAGGGATTGAGCCCATTGCAGAGCCCACAACGAGTCTAATGACAATTAATAATACGAAGAAAGTGTTCATACGGCCATATCCTTCTTACATCCTGAGAGATGTGGGTGTTGAGGCCATGGTCATGTCGGTTGACTTCCAATTGGTAAGCTCGAGGAGTAAAAGAAAGATGATCGGCAGATGCCGAGGCGAGACGACTGTAGTTATCTGTAAATCCAGGCACTCTCGCTGGGCGCTGTTTTAATTGCTTGGATAATAGGACTCCAATTTACCTGTCCTTTACTGTAGACGAGATGGCATGATGCCTGTGGGCACTCTTGGGTGGACTCACTGCGCAGTTTACAATATTACCCCCCATTGCACAAAGTTAGTGTTAAAGTTAGTGCTAGACTGCTAGCAGTGCCCTTTTTGGACATTCTTGTGTACTAAGTTTGTGTGGGCTTCGATACTTAGAGTAAGGGTTTCCCAACCGGGTCATTATTCTTGCAGCTTATAACTTACAGATATAAGGAGTTCATTGAGAGGCAAATGCTTGTGCAAATTGGGTCGAGTGTCGGAGTCTCACCTTGCTTGCCTCACGCAAACGGAACAAGGGTGGCTTTAATTCAGTTGCCTTCCTAAGCAGGAACAAGAATTTCCTGCACAGTGCCTATCACGCTGACCTTTTTCGCAGAGCGATGCGTAATCCCGACTACGATTGCCAAGGGACGTCCCCACGTTGGCCTTTGTTCTCTGCTATACATGCTATTTTTATGACATTCTCAATGTTCGTACCTAGCAAGGTACCTAGCAGGGTATAGATGTGCTTCCTTCACGGCTAATGGCAGGCACAACTAATTCAGTCCCTCGTTAAAAGCCCGTTGATCGACGTTCCCTCTCTCGGTACTCCTGTATCCCTGGCGAATAAGCCAGACATACTTTTTTTTCCCTCACAATTTCTGGTAAAGCATCATGGTCGTTCCCGCCCGTTGTTTTGTTACTTTCCTCCTCCTCACTCTGGCCGGTGCCTCTCCAGTGCAGCCTCAGCCCCCCTGTACTACTAGCCGAGAGTTATCTGGTACCCGCGTCACAACACCGCTCGGTGTTGCGCAAGGCACGGTACCGGTCAATGGAGCTTCGCGGTTTGCAGTTAAATATGCGTCTGCCCAGCGGTGGAGAGACCCCGTAGTGGCTAGCACTTGGGAAATCCCGTGTGTATCATCCGCACCAGGCGAGCCTATGGTCTTTACCAAGTTTTTTGTGATATAGAAACAATTCGTCGGATCCAACAGCACTCCCGTTGGCGTGCCCTCAATCTACTCTGGACCCTTCTGAATTTTCCGAAGACTGCTTATCCATGTTGCTATACGTACCAACGGCCGTGACAGTGTCAAGCAGGCTTCCCGTTTTCCTCTGGTTTGTATTCGACATTTTCAATGCCACGGTTCTCTAATCGAATCGCCCAAAGGATTCATGGGGGCTCATTCATTTATGGTTCGGCAACAGCGCCCGGGTTGGATGGCACTAACCTTGCCAAAGCGACAAGTGCTATCGTTATTGTTGTGCAATATCGCCTCGGCGCCGTAAGTCGGTTTCACGCGTCTCTCTGTGTTTCCTTACGACGTTTATTGTCAGCTCGCCTTCAACTCCCCAGACGGGCGCACGAATTTTGCGGTGCGGGACATTGTCGCTTCCCTGCAATTCTTACACAAGGTGGCTACTAGCTTTGGGGGCGACGCCTCAAAAATCACCGTCGCAGGTCAGAGCAGTGGCGCGAATTTGATACGAGCACTACTCGCTGCCCCGTCGGTCGCTCCGCTTTTCCAGTCGGCTATCCTCCACTCTGATCCAATGGTAAGTGAGCTATATTATCGCCATCGGTTGTAATCGAGTCGCAACAGGATTATGGATTCCTGTCCACCAGCGTCCAGTCTAAACTTCAGGATTACTTTAATGAGCAAGTAAACTGTTCCGCGACGGACACGTCATGTGCACTCTCACTTCCTCTTGGCGCCGTCCTTGCTGCATCAGATAAGTTGTTCGATAATGCAGTAAACATAGACCCATCTGCAACCCGAGCTGAGCCCATGCGGCCCGTTCATGATGGCACTCTCATTACGAGTACGCTGGATTCCACGACACATTTCCCCAAAGTTTCCAAGGCCGTAATCCTGAGTACAGTACTAGACGAAGCCGGCCCCGCCATTTACGGCCAATTCACCGACCCGATGAGCACATCCTTCTACGAGGAAATGGTTCACGCGTCGTTCGAGGAACCCAGAGCCAGCAACCTTCTTGCATCCCCTCATTATGAAGTGCCGGTCCTTCGCCATGGGGGTGCCGCTGATGCTCGTGTCCAGCTAGAGAAGATGGGTTCCGATCAGGTTTGGCGGTGTTCAACATGGTCATTTGCGCGCAGCTGGACTCAGAATGGTGGGAAGGCATACGTCGCGCAATACACTGTCGGCGCAACCTACCCAGACAACCAGGGCATTCCCTACTGCACCCGAGCCGGCGTTGTCTGCCACGAAGATGACATTCAGATTGTCGTACGTTACCTAATTCATTCGTTTAGCTAATTCGTATTTTCAATGACGAAATGCAGTTCGGCACAGCCAACAGTCCTGGCCCCACACAGTCCTCTTTAATCCGTGAAGTCCAGGCTCGGTACAAGTCGTTCCTCCTCACAGGTAATCCGAATCCTTCCGCAACTTCTCCCAGGACCAGTTTCCCCCAATGGTCCCCCGCGACGACCGGAAATTTTTCGGCACAAAACTTGGGAACCCGTGGAACGACAGCCATTGGCGCATGCAACACACAATTCTGGGGAACCATTTCCGTACCTTATGATTATCAGGTGTTTGGAATTTAGACGAACTTGGGCAACGCCCGCGTTCTAGGATATCGTCACTTCAAAGCTATCACTACCACTTATAATGTTATTTCATTGGTCACGGTTGTATTGCATATTCGCAAGTCTCAGCAAAATGTCATCCAGTGTTTGCGGTTTCCTCTCAATGCTAAGGTCTGTCCAGAAAAAAAGAAAAAGAAAAAAAGAACAGTCATGCACATAGCAGCTGCTGATCGCTACACGGTATATGTTTACTACAAACGTTCTCGTAATCATAATAGATGTCACCTCTAGATCAACTAGATCAGCGTATTCCCACTAATGGGTACTCCGGTGCCCCGTCTAAGCCTACAGAAGTCGTGTTCAGTTGCCTATCCGGACCGGATAAATGGGGAAGAAGGGATAAGCAGAAACAGGTGAAAAGGCAGTGATGTCTTGCATGATGTATGCCGACTGCCGGACGAGTCTGGCACATCAGCGCCTCTTTGAGACACTGGGAGGGGGTGGAAGTAGCGGAACGGCACCGCCGCCGCTCGCAGGATCGATAGCGTGGGATGTACCGGTTGAACCCAGCACATTCAAACCGTCGTCGAATTTGCCACCACGGCCAGGAATGGAGATACTGAATGTCTGGCCTTCTTTCAACGAATAGTCCTTCTTTGGCCCGGGGGGGATATGTGGCGATGGAGTGTCTTCGTCTACGGCCGGCGACGGCGGGTTCATGCGAGCCTTCCACCTCCTAGAAATACGATTTCAATAATAGCCTTGCTAACGTATGCACAAGGACTGAGTACTTCGTGTAGTCCTGCAACGCCACGTCTACAGGGGTTTAGGCATCTACGAGTACATATAGCCCGGATGGACTTACTGAAGTCGAAACTGTCAGAACGCTCTGCAAAGCCCATTCCAATATAGGCCTTTCGTCCATTGTCTTCGACCCGGATGACAAAATATCGGGAAGAATCAAGAACAGCTTCCACAGACGGTGTAGAGGGGTCATAAAGCGCCTTTGCAAATACTGGTGACAGAAGTCTCAGCGGTAAACTCCCTTCATCATAACGGCCCATGCGTACATTCACCTGAACTACACGTGAGCTGATCAGGAAGCCCGAGGAGGTGGACGGGTCGTACCAGTTTGCGCGTCCTCGAATAATAGAAATACGGAAGTAGACTTCTCCACGATACGCATGCGACCCTTCCACAAAGGCTGGGAAAGATCGCCCCATTCTTGAGCTCGATGACCCTCGTTGGCCTTCAGTGGCGGGATCCTGTACACTATTGATTTATCGGTGCTGTGTCAACGGTTCAGAGGGATAGCTCAGATGTACCGGATATTTCTCGTGCTATGTAAAGAATAGACTCGATTTCGTCAGCCACAAAATCCTCCATAACGTTTTGGCTGGAAGGAAGCCAATTCAAGTTCGAGGCTAGTATGTTCGGAATTGCCAGAGTGCCAGTGCCAGTGCTTGTTAGTTGGTTCCGATGTGTGATATGTGACTCGTGACTCGTGATGCGCGCGGCCACACACCCTATCCCGATTAGGGTACGCTTACGTTAAAGCTTTTATAAAGTCGATACAGCCTTAGCGTACGACTTGTATCTTTTGTTCGATCTTTGACGACATGGACAACAATTCTTCACCTCAGCAAACAGTGCTTGCTAGGGAATCCCCCCAAGTAGTGTCCGAACTGCCTGCGCTGGGTGGGATCGTAAGACCCGCCCTCGTAGGCCATTGCCTCGTTTCTCACAATATGCTCAGATCGCCGCCCTCCAAGCCAAGGGTGACTATTATGGACTTATCCAAGCCGCAGAACGCGCCGATCTCGTATGTTCATAGCTCTTTATCTTAGTACAGTCACCAAATCTAACCAACTCGAAGGTGGCCCATGACGATCATCTCACGCGGTTACTCATCGCTGTGCCTCTTGTGCTCTCTTACTTGATAGTCAATGATTTGTAAGTTTCGTTTAGATCTCACTCCGGGGGCTGTTGATCGCGCATAGACCTTCAGCAAAGTTTGCGCTCCTGCGCATACCTGATGCCGTAGCTTCTGTTCCGCTTGCACAAGCGACATTGAAATTATTCGCTTCGGTGTGGGAACGACGCTATGAAAATATTTTTTCTCGTGGAGAAGCTCTTTCCAACCTTGCGCGGAGGGCAGATCACTTGCAGGAAGATTTGGCAGAAGTAATCGCAGGTTTAGTGGGAACATTTATCGGTAAGTGTTGCCTGCGTAATGTACTGCTCACCTGCCACTACTACTTGCCTGGAAGAATCCTTCCGCCAGCGCACGTTCGTGCTTGTGTCAAAAGCATACACAACCATCCCACTGTCTCTTGCACAAGTATATCTCGGCCTACAGAGCGACCATCTCCTCCGCGGTACGTCGCACAGACTAAGCTAGATTGCACCACCCATAATACCTTCGCCTTGAAGTTACGTCATCAGAAGGTTGGCATTTCGATGCACCTTCCCAGATCTTAACGCCCGTTCGAATTGCAAGAAGGACCGAGCCGTCTCCAGGTATCCAATCCAGCCCTTTCACTAGATGCCACTGTTTATAAAAATTGCTCACAGCCTCATCCACACTTTTAATGTTTGAGTGTGTGACAGACAACGTTGCGCGGCTGGAGACCTAGAGCCTAGAGTTTCTATCATTCGCTTAGGCTATTTGTAGCATCAGGAAAGTAAACAGTGAAAGGAACTATTATCAAGTGAGTGCTAGCTCGAAGCCAACCAATCGATCTATGCGACATAACTCAATACAGTCTGAACGGTGTCACCCATGAAAGAACAAATTAATGTGGGGGGAGTGCACGGACAATCCGTTTCCAGTCCTGACGAATCTGTATCAGTGTAACTTCAATAGGAAGTTTAACCTACCTTGTGATTCAATGTCTGCATGTCGTCAATGGTCGCGACATGTAACAGATACCTCGCCAAATCGTCTAACTCGCGGTCGGCCATTGCACGTGGTGTATGGGCATCCTTGAACGCCGATATTTTTAACCCTTGTTTGGGGTTGAGGGCAAAATTTCGTCCCTGGCAGGGTGTTATGCAGTTTGTATTATAGTATGCGAGACTCACAAGGTCGTCGACGTGGATGGTATTCTTTCCGCTGCTGTTTGTGAGACGCGTCAGACAGCTGCTGGCTGATAAAAAGGGATGGACCTACAACTGAGGGAAGTGGTTCCAGATAATCCGTAGGGGCTTAACATGATGGCTATAAGACTTGCCATCCCGCTGGGAAAAAACAGTGAACATAGGGGTCTTGTCCAGAACTGTGAATAATGATCAAGGTTGATTTTCGTAGTCACCGACCCGGATGTCATCAAGACCCTTTCCGCTCACCGAAAGATATCTAGAAAAATTAGCGCCGATTTTCTGATCTCACGAGAAGCCGGACCTGGTAACTCTGACTCCCGCCTAACATCCCGAGCTCTATAAGTTTGGTCTCGATCCAAATCCAGCTTGTCTGTGACCTGGGTCCCTTGTAAGAAGCTTCGAGTAGAGGGGCTGTACAACCATACCAGATACATATATCGTAAAACGGGTAAATGGCAGTCAAAAATTCGTGCAGTCGAGGACGTGCACATTCAGCGGGGGGTAACGCGCCGGAGGTCAAGGGTTTAGTATCCAAAATCGCTGGGGTGCATCCAGGTCAAGCTTCAAATAAGCATCGCAACTTAAAGCAACCAACTATAATCAATGTCCAAAACAAGTAAGCGCTTTCCCTCGCGAAGGGGGTGAATCAAATTAATTTTGAGCTTTTCCGTTGCTTCGCGGATCTTGCGAATGTTACGCTGATCGTTCCTATGAGATTCTGCAGCAGCAGGATTTGCAGTGAAGTCGACATCGAGATCGTTCACTACATCGGATAAAAGCTCCATCTCTGAAAAGCGACGTCAATTAGAACAGGCGACATGACAAGGGCAACAGACGGTTCGGATCCTTCAACTCGCGTCCTTGCGGTGTGCCCACGAGCGTAAACTTTTTCCCGCTGACCAGCCCAAGGTTGCCTCTACCCAATATTAATATAGGAGTAGCTTTTGTGAATGTCGACTGGGCTTACATCCGCTCGTCATCTGGAGGCAGTTTCCCCTTCACGAGCCCAAGTATTTTTTGCCGCTCTGGTGGTACATCAGTCATGCTGAATAAAACCACCTTCAAATCAAATATCCTTCGACAACGTGAGCCATTGGCTCGTATTCTTTCGCAAAGCGCCTAACCTGTCCGAGTCTGCAATATCTAAAGGGAAAGATTTGCCAGACCATGTAAAAGAAAGTGCAAGCCATTTCTCCACTACGTCTGCACAATCGTCCGAAACTCCACCCTGGGATATTGGTATCAAGGCAACATCAGGGCAGGGAAGGGGTTATCGCACAACCACCATTACCGGAGTTTCCGCGACGGGGAAAAAGCTTGAGGACCCAAGAGCAACTGCTGGAACATTCGAACCCAATTGTAAGGGATGCTGGTCTGTGGTGGGGGCGTGCGTCATAGTCGGCTACAGAAGGCTACAGACTGAGGATCGCTGATGAAGGGTAACCATATGACTAAGCAGCGTCTCAGATCACTATAAACGAAAAATTGGATGAATTTCATCCTAAAATCAAGAATTAAATTGAGTCTTCTGTAGGATGAATATTAGATGATTATCAGTATCACATAGGATGATGAAAATAGGCTTAAATGACTCAAAATGGCCAAAAACAGCAACACAAAGATGAGATAAGGTAAGGGATATCAGAAACCAATATAGACATTTGCTATCTCCTCCCTCACTCATCACAAAGGGAAAAATGTATTCAATAGGACTTAAAGGGAATAAGGTCACCTTTCTGTCTTTTTAAAAATATCTCTTTTTGAGAGAGGTTTTATTCCCTAAGAAACACTCCTCAGCGTCTGAACACAAGGCAAACTTTATTGGGTTACAAACCTAAGAAACACTGCAGAGGGTGGGGTCAGGAACAGCTATGTATGCAGAAGTAGGGTAGCACTTACCTCCTCAGCGTCTGAACACAAGACGAACTGAGGAGGCAGAAATGTATCGTACGACTTATTATACCGGGCAGCATGTTTATGAATACCAAAGCCCAAACAGTCCGAGAAGGGCAATAGGTCCATGTATGGTAACAGTCCGTCTCAAAGCAGTCAGTCCTCACAAGAGGAGATGCATAAACTATTCATCAAGGGTAGGGTTGCTGCGGTCTGGTGCAGTCCAGTTTGGAGACCATTTTTTCTGAACCCTGAACCAGACCTGGGTCCAGTTCAGGCTCTCAGGCCAAACCTTGAACTTGAACCTCTGAGAGGCCTGGTCTGTTGAGTGCAGAACTAATGAGCAAGGGTTAATAGCAAAGAGCTAATAGACAAGTTAACTTCAGAGGTGAAGCTCAGTAAAAAAGGAAGTCAGCTGAAAGTCAGCTAAAGTTGAAAAAAACGGTATTTTTAGTCAATTGAAGTCAATTGAAGTCAAGTGACTTTGATGAAGTCAATGAAAGTCAACTGTCAGTCAGTGAAACTTGGGCAAAAAATCACCATCAACTGGGACATTGTATGAGGACATCAGAAAGTCAGACAAAGTCAATTGCTAGTCAGTGGGAGTCAAGAGAACTTAGAGACAAAAAAAAAACTTTACCAGGATATTGTCTGACTTTGCATAAATTGAAGGGGGGGTGGGGGGGGGGCATTGGACATTGGGGTGGGTGTTGGTGCTGTGCATGGGGAGATGGGGAAGGGGAATCTGTGCATGGGTGTGGGGGAGATGGGGAAGGGGAATCTGTGCATGGGTGTGGGTGTGGGGGGGATGGGGAAGGGGAAGGGGAATCTGTGTGTGGGTGTGGGGGAGATGGGGAAGGGGAATCTGTGCATGGGTGTGGGTGTGGGTGTGGGGGGGGATGGAGAAGGGGAATCTGTGCATGGGTGTGCATGTGGGGGAGATGGGGAATGGGAATGTGCGCATGGGTGTGGGGGAGATGGGGATGGGAAATGTGTGCATGGGTGTGGGAGAGATGGGGAAGGGGAATCTGTGTATGGGTGTGGGTGTGGGGGGGATAGGGAAGGGGAATCTGTGTGTGGGTGTGGGGGGGAAGGGAAATGTGCACATGGGTGTTGGGGAGATTGGGAAGGGGAATCTGCGCATGGGTGTGAGGAGATGGGGAAGGGGAATCTGTGCATGGGTGTGCATGTGGGGGAGATGGGGAATGGGAATGTGCACATGGGTGTGGGTGTGGGGGGGAAGGGAAATGTGCGCATGGGTGTGGGTGTGGGGGGGATGGAGAAGGGGAATCTGTGCGTGGGTGTGGGGGAGATGGGGAAGGGGAATCTGTGCATGGGTGTGCATGTGGGGGAGATGGGGAATGGGAATGTGTGCATGGGTGTGGGGGAGATGGGGATGGGAAATGTGCGCATGGGTGTGGGAGAGATGGGGAAGGGGAATCTGTGTATGGGTGTGGGTGTGGGGGGGATAGGGAAGGGGAATCTGTGTGTGGGTGTGGGGGGGGAAGGGAAATGTGCACATGGGTGTTGGGGAGATTGGGAAGGGGAATCTGCGCATGGGTGTGAGGGAGATGGGAAGGGGAATCTGTGCATGGATATGGGGGAGATGGGGAAGGGGAATCTGTGCATGGGTGTGAGGGAGATGGGGAAGGGGAATCTGTGCATGGGTGTGGGTGTGGGGAAGGGGAAGGGGAATCTGTGTGTGGGTGTGGGGGGGAAGGGAAATGTGCACATGGGTGTCGAGGAGATGGGGAAGGGGAATCTGTGCATGGGTGTGGGGGAGATGGGGATGGGGAATCTGTGCATGGGTGTGAGGGAGATGGGGAAGGGGAAGCTGTGCATGGATATGGGGGAGATGGGGGTTCTGCACCGCACCATGTGCCAGAGAGTCCCAGCTCTGTCTTCCTTCCCTGACCACTTTTCATAACAATACAACCTGAA